>JAVJGG010000224.1:0-14283 GCA_035590195.1 Aviceda cuculoides
GCCCCCCGCCCCCCCCCCCCCCCCGTTTTTTCTGACATTGCAAATGTAGATCTGTTTTTGGTTTTTTGACAGAAAATCTGCTCTGGCATTATTGGGGTCACCGTGTCCAAGGTAAGGCCACTATGAGTACTTGCTGATGAGCTTTAAGTACCCATTGTTGTTGGTGAAAATCACTGCAGCTTTACTTCCTGCTTTGGAAACTTCTGGTCTGGGTATAGCCTTCTTATTGGATTGACCCAAGGAGAACAGAAGCAATTTAGGTTTAGTGGACATGTTTGTCTTCCCATCAAACAACTCTTGGATAAGAAATGTTTATTATTTTACTTCTCTGGTCTGCATTGTCTTCATGCTTCTTGCAGACTGTACTAGCTGCTTTTCCCTGTGACTTCTGGGGAGGGAGAGTCATCTAGCACATGTTCATAGAATTTCATTGTAGAATACAGAAATACATTGCCGCTCAAAATAAACCCATTCATAGCTCTTGACATTGGAAGAAAGCTTTCCAGACCCACTGTGGTCTTCATTACAGCAAAGCAAGCAGTTGTTAGTGGCAGGAGAAATTTATTCAGGAGGTTGCTATTTCTGCAATTTCAGAGTTGTGCAGCTGTGTAGGGGGACTTGATAATATACTAGCCAGGGGCCCCATCTGTTTCTAATAAAACACGTAGGAAAAAAAATGCAAAAGTAGCAGGCAGGAGCAGTTGTGTAGTACAGATTGGGAGGCAAGTCACGTCACAGCAGTTGTCTGCTGCGAGTTTCCCCTCCCTCCCTTTCTGTATCTTCCTACTGAGAAGCGAGCGTCTAAGGAGGGATGAGAGATACTGCACTTTTTCCTCTTCCTTTCTTTTTTTTTCACTAAGAATATGGATTGATATTTCTGCCTTGAATGCTGTCTGAAAAATGGGCTGTAGGAGAATACATTGCATCGCTGCAGTCTTGGGAAACCAAGCAGCAATGGATCTCTTTTTAAGCCCATGCAATGTTCAGTACAGTAGCCTCCAGCACAGGTTCAATCCTGTTTCTACAGATTAAATGTATAGGTTACTATCTGCTGCTGAACTTCTTGATATGCCTGGTCATAAGATATACCCAAACAGGTCAGGTGGGAGTTTTAATGGAATATTTTTCACCTCTACAGAAGTTCAAAAATGAGTGGTATAATTTAAGGCATAACATAATGAGATTATTTTAGGAAAAAATTGAAACTCTTGTTTGCCTTGCTTTCATATGAAAGTCACAGACTGCAGCAGTGTACCAGCTATAACTTATTTTTTCAAATTTTCCAGTTGTGCAAAGCAAAGTCCATAACATAACTGTGATTAGTTGTAGTAGAACCAGTAACAGATGGGATGAGAGGCAGTTGAGCCAGAAAGTTTGTGGACCCTGATATCTTGCATTCAAATTTTTAAGGCATTCTGATGGAATTGGGCATCTCAAACTTGTTGCTTTCAGTGGGAGCAAATTAATATTACTTTTCTATTATACTGAATTAGCTTTGATGTTGGTTCTTCCTTCCACATGAAGGCATCTTGAGACAGTGGAAAAAATGGGAACGTAAGGTCCTTCTTTGCCCTTCCATGGCTGTTAACCTTCTGTTGTCTCACTGAGTCGAACCCCTATCTGAATTATAGTGGAAAGTATGCTTGTCCTTGACTGCAGTGATAATGCCTTGATGTCTGTTTGTAATGGATGGTATGTGTTTATACATGGCAGAATTGGAATGGCTTGAGAAGAAGTGAAAAGAGAGTAAGGAATGGAATGGGTGGAAACAGCCTGGAAGTTGAAGAGTCTCTCCTTGTTTCCCTGTTCCAGAGTCCAGAAAGGCATTCTAGCCCTGTACTTTCCCCAAATGGCAGGTAGTCCAAATGAAATACTGGTGGTGATGTCATATTGCCATTTTGGAAAACAAGTAGCCTCCTGGTCATTTCATCACCAGTGAACTTATGATCTAGAATCTAAGGTTTCAATGGATAAATCAGGCATAACAGGCAGAACCTTAACTAATGAAACAGATTACTTTGGGAGCAGAGAGTACTTCAGAAGTGCTCCAGTGCCCTTTCAGTAGAAGGAGCAGTCCATGCCTTGTGCCAGATTGAAATTTGCAGGTGTAATTGGATGAAACCCTGATGCACAGAGGTGAAAGCAGCTACTGCTGCTTGAATGGCAGTAACATTGAATGAAACCTGGGAGTCCACCCAAGTGATAACTGCATATGCTTTAAGACTCTACAGCTTTACACCGTGTAGATATTTAAGGAAGTGCTTTACTGTCTTACAGTCTGTGTCATATCAACTCTGATCCTAGTTTGGAAGGACTTGGAAGTCTAATGGTATAATGAATGAGATCCTTTTGTAATACAGACAGCAAGTCAGTTCAACTGCAGTATATGTATGTTACGAATGGCTGACCTGTAGGCACAAAGATATTAGGTTTATGTTCATAGAAATAAGGGCGGCTTCTTTTTCTGTCATACAGTATCCAAATGGCATAATCTGTGAGCAGGTGGCTTCTGTGTGCCAAATGAAATGGAAGCAAGGCTGCTATTGTCAGAGTGATTTATGACATGTTACTCAGGTGTCTCTGAAAGAATTAGGGATGTGCTTGAGAAACAGCTGGCTGAGGCACCATCCACACAAAGAAAGAGCAGTGCTGCAAAGCAGAAGCAGCCATTTGTGAAACTGATACTAAGTGTTCCCCACTCACATGAAGTGTTTGCTCATTTTAATAATCAAGGGGATGTGGAGCTTTGTATTTGTTGGGTTTCATTTTTCCCTCCTTTGGCTCAGAAGTACACAGGTAATCGCTGACTGCAGCCTAGGAATGAAATTACTGTACCTTTGCACATTAGATCCAGACTAGCCACAATTAATAATGTTGTGGCTGAATGGAGTCATTCCTGACAGATTTTGCACTTCCTCCTTCTTAGATCCTTCAAGGGAGGATATAAGCCTAGTGGTCCTTTCTGACCTTAAAATCTATGGGTTTAGGAGGAAAAAGAAAAAAAATCTATATATAATCTTTCTAGGTGTAATCCAGAAAATTGGCATGAG
This sequence comes from Aviceda cuculoides, assembly GCA_035590195.1. Classification (NCBI taxonomy): domain Eukaryota; kingdom Metazoa; phylum Chordata; class Aves; order Accipitriformes; family Accipitridae; genus Aviceda; species Aviceda cuculoides. The sequence continues at coordinate 3,051 of JAVJGG010000224.1, forward strand.
ACCTAGTTTTCATGGGCAATGACAAAGGATTATTTCATGTGCTCAGTGGGCAAGGGATGAGGGAGGATGGCTGAATACATGTTTTTCTTTCCATGGGAATTTTTTTTTTTCTTGATATGTTATTGGTGCTGATGTTTTTGTAATAGTTTTTTGCCAAGTCTCTGAAAACCTATTCTTTATGACTGGCATGAAATAAAAATACTTCACAGGAAATAGAAAATAGCAAATTGTGGTGCTACGCTAGATGAGTTGAATTCTGATCTATTGATTGGGAACACTGTATATTCCATGCTCTTAAGGCAAATGTTACTATCGCTCTTTTTGTTTCAGTAGGGTTTGTGGAGCTTGCAACATCCTCTCAATTGTAACAGGACATACTGTGATGCTAGGGTCTCCTTTTAAAACAGAAAGGCCCAGACACATTTAATTAGTGTTACTTGCAAGCTCTAAGGAGTGCATCGCACAGCTGCAACAGTAGACATGAGGGGTGAGAGACATTTATTATGGCTTAAGAGCTTTGGTGAAGCAACCAGTCACTTCCAGCACGTGTTATTGGGGTGGATTGCAGTCAATTCTTTGTTTGTTACTGTCACAGTAACAGAATGAATGGGGTCTTGCCACGAGGAATGTTCAGTTCTCTGCATTTGTTGCCACTAAGGAACTTCTGGGGCATTGCTTACCCCGTCAAAGTTTTCTTCTACAACCTAGATCTGCTCTTTCTGCTTTCTAGCTCCTTTCTGGCCTTACTTTGCCTCAGCCTTATTATGCCTTCAGTTCTGGCAATGTCCTCCTACCCACGTCTGTTGCAGCAGGCTCTGCTGTGCCATAGGTTACATACTCCCTCTCGTGGCTTATTCAGAATGGTGCTGCGTAAGACAGATAACACCATTCCTTGACAGTGCTGAAAGAGAAGTCATCCAGCCAGTCAGCGGTGCAGTTTCCGCCACGCAGTGGCAGCCCTCTGATTAGCACACTGCATTTCAGTAGTGGATGAGCTTTAGTAGATGTAATTATATACTACTGGTAGAGGTATTTTTGTTTTAAAATGCAAAACAAATAAGTAATTGCATTAACCTTTTACTGTTGATTCAAACAAACTCAGTAGATTCCCGCCCCCCCCGGCCAATTTCTCCTTGAAGGACAATGTTTAAATAATTTCTTTGGTTTCTGCTAAAATAATTTCTGGTGCCCACAATGAAATGCATTATATATGCTGTATGTTTCTGAAAACTTTTCTGAAGAGATTCTTTTTTGGTCCTTACTGACATATTGTATGCATGCAGCGGAGTCACTCTCATTCAGTGATTCTCAGTGGGAGGCAGCTGCTGCACTCACTGCCCAGTTAACCTTGTGCGTGCTAGAGAACTGAGTAAAATAGATTCTCTGCAGAGATGTCAGCCATTGCTGCTTAGACCTGAAAATTTGTAATGCTGATAATACATCTAATCAGAACAATAAAAGATGTGGACTGTACTGCAGTCCCTTTTGCTCTTGGTTCAGGTGGATTGCTTTCAATGTTTAAAACCAACCAGCTGTTAGGTTGTAGCCCTGTGAGCTGAGCCTTCATTATTGTGCTGCTGCGCAAATATGCCTCATTACTTAAGGGTGAAACGTGCAAGCTGTAGTTAACCACTCTTCACAACCTTCTTTAAATATTATGTTTATTCTCGGTTACTCTTATAGTATTCATTTGGTTGGTTAGTAAACTGAGAAGTCCCAATGCATGTGAGTGGCTGTAGAACACAGAAATTTTATACCTTCATCTGATGCAGTTGTTTTACTTGTCTCCTATCAGATGAATTGCTCTGCTGGATGAATCATTGGTCTGTCTTGATAGGGCAGTTTGTTTATAGCCAAGTTTTCTCAGGGAAAAGGTGGCTTGGGGTAGTTAATGGAATAGTGATTAATGCACAATGAGAAATGCATGTCCATTTACACTCATGAATGTATTTGTCATATCCACGTTTGTTGTTTGTTTGTTGTTGTTTGTTGTTGTTGTTTTTCCCCAGTCGCAGGATTGGTTTAGACAGGTGCATATTCATTGCTTCTGTGGAAGCTGAAATGAAATTAATGTCATCTGCATCTAGAATTGCTGAGGTCTGTCTTGCTCCCTTTTGGATTCCAAAGCAGTGACCATGAAAATTCACTGGCATCCTGGTTAAGTTAGCATGGTGGAGCCCATACTTAGCTTTTGTTGCTACCCTAAAAGATGGGTGAGGAGACTGAAGTGTAGGACTGTGTGAATCTTTATGGGAATGTAAGAGAAAATAATGAAGCTCATGTGCAGACAAGCTGAATTATTTGAATCTCTTGTAATTGTGAAATACAGATAAAGGACTAAGCTTAGTGGACCTGAGTAGGAGATGGCACTTACAGACATGTCAGTCTTGTCAGAAGCAGCTTAGAAGTGATAAACATTGTTCATAGAAGCCTTCAGACCTGAACTGTGTTTTTTGAGGGATGAGAAGAGGACCTTACAAATAACCAAAGGACTGTAGATATTAAGGAGCATGCCTTGTTCCACTTCCAGATGGAAACTGTTGGAAACAAGGTGTTCCAGTTTTATCCATGCTCTTAAGCACATCCAGAACCTTTTACCAAGGGTAGTCTTCATACTGCCTGTCTTCACATGTATGCTGACAAGAGTCTTACTGCATTTTGCTCACTGGCAACATTGTGTTCTACCAATCTAAGTTTTGTAGTGTACTATTCAAGTTCCTTTTTAAGTAAATGGTCTCAAGGGCTTGAATTGCAACACCTGGGAAAGATGGTGCTTACCATATTTAATCTTCATGTGTGGTACTTGCATTCCATTGGTCGGAGTCTCTGACAAATGTATCTGCTTTAGCTTGTAATAGAAGTCAAGTCTCCAACTCTTAACTTTAAAATAGGCTTACTCTTGTTTGGTTTAACTTGACTAAAAAAGCTTCATGGAGAGCAGAATTAAGGTTTTTTGATGGTTCCCTATTTCATCTCCAACAATTAGCGCAAAAAACTTAGGTGTAGAATATAGCAATTAGTGTAGGATCCTTAGCAGAGAACTCCAGCATGGTGTTTTATGGTATTGCAGTGGTGCAGGGCAGTCCTTTGGGCAAGACTTTTGTCCATCCTTTGCAGCTAACATCTAGCAAGGTTATTTGTTTATGTGGTAGATGCAAAAGGCCTGCTAGTGCTAGATATAGACTAATGTGAAATAATAGCTCCTGCACAAAGGTCTCCCATGCTTGTTTTAGTTATTTTTCTCACATCATTTTAGTTGTAGAGTAATTGCTTCCATATATTTATCTATCCTCACAAGTCCTTCCATGAGATAGGTCCCTTCTCTCTTTGTTCATCACTGGAAATATCTATGGAGGAGTGTAGGTCATGATATAGTTTCTGGGTGGGAAGTAGGAACTGCTTGGACCCTAAGACCTGGCTTTACTGCAGGGAGGGCTCAGTTAGCTGGCTGGACATGCTGTTGTGGCTTTCAAAGCAGATTGGTAATGGGATTTATTGATTTCCTCTGACAACTTCATTGTATCCATTTAGTTTTTACGTAGTACATCATCCTCAAAGCTTCGTGAGAGACTGTTATACCCTTCATCCCTATAGTCTCTGGAAGGCTCTTTTTGCACTTCCCTGCTCAGCTGTTTCTCAGTCCGAAATGAATGCAAGAATTGGATGGGTAGAGACTGACCTGTGTTAATTTTTGACTCATGTTGCTGGTGGTTATTTGCATAGCTGTGGATCTGGGTGAGGTTAGGAAATGTGGTACTTGGACTTTGGCTGTAAAAACAAATATTGGCTCTTGATAATGGAAATAAAAGGCAGGATATTGTATCTGGGAGATTCAGACGGTTGCATATCTCACTGTTCCCTGTGGACTTTTTATAGTAAAGAGCAATTAATAATGGTAACAATGATTCCAAAAGGCTTTTTAGTGGTATATTATCTTCTGCTATTTTTAGTCATGGCAATACAATGATACTTAGGTTTATTCTTTCAGCAAGTCTCTACATTGATTACTTTGTGTGTGTCTTTTTTTATTTTTTTTCCTCCAGTTCGAGGATATTTTTGTTGTTTTTGTACTCTCAGAGGATATTTGTCTTATTCCAACTGCACTTTCTGTTCTGCTGTTATGTAAGAGTGGTGTTTTTCTTATGCTAGTTTCATGCCCTGGAAAGTAGAAGGGGGTGTGCGAGGAAAGGTATTCAGCAGGAATCCTCAGGTGGCCCAGAGATCTTTGCCCTCACAGATCACTGCAGCCAGCTTGGGCAGTACACTCCAGCTAAGCATTCTTCAGACATCCCCACCCTGCTTTCTTTCAGTGTGTAGTTCCTGCGCTACACTTGCAATACAAACATTGTAAGTAGCAGCAAAATGTGGTAAACCTAACTATGTTAGCCCTAATAGCTGCTGTGTGCAAGATGTGTGTGATAAGAGGCTGTACCCAGTTACATTACAAGCAAGATAAGCTAAGAAAAAGACAATACAGTCCCCATTTTACAGTCAGAGAATTGAAACAGATTGAAAGTGAGATGGTGAAGTCTGTATTGCACTGGCACCTGATTAATTTCAGTAATATGTGGTAAAGAGTTAATTTGAATATGAGTGAGTGGCTCAGAGATGCGCATACAGAGATAGAAAAGCATTAGAATAGACCCAGATGTTTGGTCTGCCCACCACTATGGTGACAGTGGATCTATCCTAGGACTGCAAGGTAACTTGTTACTATACACCCAGATAACTGCTGTGCTGAATGGTTGGCTAATAATTCTCCACTCAATGCTAGTCAGAAATAGCCTTCTTTTGTCTCTTTCATCTCTGGTTACAAAATAAAAGGTGAATATTCAATTTATGCTATTGCCTACAGAACTTTCTGATTTTAAAGGCTGCTGGCATTTGGCTGGTCACCTGCCCTGCCAAAAGGCATTAGTAGGTCATAGGTGTGATTGCTGGTTATGCCAAGTTTTGAAGAAAAAGAGTAAGTTGGAGAGATTTGCTTTTTAAGACTAATACAGGAGTTGGCCTTGGTAGGAGAAGTAATATTAAATATCACATAAACAGAAATGAATTCTTCACTTGGGATTCATTTGGTTGGTGTTTTCTTCCTTGAGCTGGCTGAGCAGACAGGACATAGGTTCTGTTAAAAATTCAGCTAGCTAAATGTCAGTGGGTTCAAAGTGTCATCTCTATCTGCCCTACAGAAAACCTCCTGTAAAGCACTATTTTAACACATTAATGGTAAACAGTATTTTATTCATGTCAGCTTTGAAGTTCTAACAGTCTAATAGCATTCCAAAATAGCTGTATTCCAGGACTGGCTGCATGAATATTCCTTCTCATTTTTTATGATAAAAAGCATAGTGCTAACAGAGGGGCAGGGAAGGATAGTTGAAGTAGGAAACTGTTACATTAAGAGAAAAATGGAAATGTTTTAAGTTACTGTTCTGGCTTTAGAGCTTAGTTAGATCCTCAAGTTTCACAGAAGAATTGAATTGGAAGTGTTCTTTCAGTCGTTAACATTCATCGGTCAAATGAATGATAAAGCCAAATCAACATCTTGATTTCCCCCCCCCCCCCTTTTTTTTTTCTTTAGAACAAGAGACAAAGGTGTGTCTGTGTTCAACAATCATCTCTAGATTTTGGAACTTGTAGACATCTTAGCAAAAGTTACACTAGTGAGCGCTTGTTAGAATTAAGAAAATTAATATATGCAAGGGAGCTTTAGAAGACAGGTAAGTCCTCAGGCTTCATGGTATGCTCCAGGCCCAGCCATTAGTAAATAGGGGTCAGGTGTAGTCTGTCCCTGGATATACATTATCCTAGCGATTAACCTTGCCTACTTCTATTTCAAAAGCTGGTACTGAATATTGTTTGAGACCAGCTATTGCACCTGACTCATCCTTGTGGCAGAACACAAGGGCCACAGTTACAGACCAGGGTACTGTTGTGATAAGTGCTCTTTAAATCGCAAACAAAACAGTCCCTGCCCTAAGCAGCTTAGCTGCAATTCTAGTCTGTATAATCCCTTGTGACAGTTCCTATTTTCCTATTTAGGGAACACATCTCAAAAACGTCTGATTTTTGAAAGTGCAGAGCAGGCATCAAACTTCTTTTGACATTAGGTGTTCAGGGCAGAATATTGGGCTAATTTGTAAATCTAAATAAGGATTTGGGGTTTGAGATTTTTCATGGAACCTGAAGGAGAAAAGCTTCTTTAGAGAAAGCCTGCTTGTGACTCTTGATTTAAGCCCCAATATTCTGAAAATTGTGGTTACCACTCTAGTATAATAGCTCTTTATGTTTAATTATATTACCACTAATTTAAAGCTTTTGCTGTCAGAGTGGGCAGCAGTTATATCTGAGAGCCAACTGAATTTTCACCAGTTACTGAACAGTATCTGACAACTGTTCTTGTTTTTCCTGCACGTGAGGCATAGCTTTTTTTAAAAGCAAATGTTGTATCTTACAAAAGCTTGAGGCTGGATTCTCATGATCTTTATTCAGATGGAGTAATCAGCCACTAAATAAAACTATAAGCTAGCTTCATTAAGAACACCACAGGCCTGTCACATTATTTGCAGTAATCAAGACACTTGCAGACTTGCTTCTCCTGCTGATTTTATTACACTGAGGAGATAAAATTTAGGCAAGGCAGAGCCATTTCTTGGTCAAAGTCAATGAAGAAGGAGGGTAAGCAACTGACATTACTATGGAAACAAATGCTGCATCCTAGAAAAGACTTGGAGTGGTGCAGGGAATAGCAGTAGCCTACCTCAGAGGAGAATGGGCAGAGAAGTGTACTGGTGTTGTGTGGGAGTGTTCTGCAGAACACAGAGGGACTTCATTGCTTCTGACAGGCAGTGAATTTCACAGGCCAAATTGTTCAGATATTACCCTCCTGTGAAGAGAGGTTCTGGAGGAGACAAGAGTGAGATGGAACAAAAAATGTGAGTGCAGCTGAGTGCAAAGCTAGAAGAAAATAAAAATTATGTATTAATGTGTGTGGCTTGACCAGGCTGAGTTTGCTTCCCTAGGATTATAGATTTGTGCTTATATTTTGATCAGTAACTTTGGTAGAGTTTCAGTGGTTTTAGCACAGATCAGATAGTCCTATTTTATTAAGCCTTTATGGTTTTAATACAAGGCTGCCTCTTTGTAATCTTGGTGATAAGCTATGGCTTAGGCTGAGTTCTCATAATTTACAATCTTCACCTATTATTTTCCTTCCCATCAAAACTGCTATAGTTGAGAGTTCATTTTGTATGGGTTATTTTATGTGTGCAGTATAAATCATACATGCTGAACACTTGATGCCTGAAGCCACTACTCTGACTTAAGTCATTCTAACTCCACCCAGAGAGACCAACGTACTGAGATGTAAATCGCAGTACAGTACTAAATGAATGAAGGTAACAAACTCTTAACGTGTATTTGTGCCTAATGTGTTAGGATCTGTGTAGAGGAGTTGCACAGTAGGGCGAGAAGATGAATCTGTATGTGTGTGTGACTTTATTTTGGTTTTTTTTTCAGAGGGGTGTTACAAAAGCAGTGTCACGTGAAGCACTCAGCAACAGCAGCAGGAGTCTAGTTCCCTATTATCCTGTATTTTACTGCACGGGAAGAGGTGTGAAAATCCAGTTGCATTTAGAGTACGCTGAAGGTTCTCTTGATGCTTACATGGCGTAAATTACCAGAGGGCAGAAAAGGATACTGGATGAGAGAATTGGGCCATACCACTAAGAAATCTTAGTTCGAGGGCTCTGTTTAGACACCTGTCTGCCTGGAATATGTTTGTCTGTCTTTAAGGGATGGAGTCTAGCAAATCTTGGATACACCTGATCATGGCAGTGATCTGAAAGCTACTCAGCAGGAGCTCTGCAGACTCAGCTAAGACTTGATTGGGAAGCCCAGCAGAACCTTTGAGTCAGCAAGATTTTCCTTTATATGGTGCATGGAGGTGGCGTGTGGGATAGCTGTAGCTTTGCTTAGGGTCTGCCTGTGAACTTTCACTTTCTCCCTTTCTTCCTCTTGGACACACAGTTTAAGGTGACCTATATTTTAATACAGTTTAAGGTGACTAAAAAGTATGGGGGACAGACTTTTTAGTAGGGCCTGTAGTGATAGGACAAAGGGTAATGGTTTTAGACTAAAGGAAGGTAGATTCAGACTAGATATAAGGAAGAAATGTCTTATGATGAGGGTGGTGAAACACTGTAACACGTTTCCCAGAGAAGCAGTAGATGCCCCATCCCTGGAAACGTTCAAGGTCAGACTGGATGGGGCTTTGAGGAACCTGATCTAGTTGAGGATGTCCCTGCTCATTGTAGGGGGCGTTGGACTAGATGACCTTTAAAGGTCCCTTCCAATCCAAATCATTCTATCATTCTATAATTCTATTATATTTTTTTTTAATCTATTTTCTCAGTTGCAGAAGCTATGAACAGTCGCGGATCTCCAGCCCTCAGTCTTTTCTGTTTTTCTCACTTTATACATACAGCAGATAGCTTGTGCTTGAGAAGAGATGATTGTGTAGTGGAGAGGGTGTGTTTGCTAGGGAAAAACTGCAGGGCTAGGGTCTCAACAGTAACAGCTGTTTTCGAGTCCAGTTTCTCTTGTAATGACTGCTCCTCACAGTCCAATGACAGCTTGCAGCTGTCACACCATAAGCATTTTCTCTGATGGTAACACAGATACCAGCCAGTGTAATCGTCCTTGGCCTAAGTCTTCTTTTCGGAAAGTGATTTTTAAACTAAAAATGCTTTGCACTTGTGACATTGTATGGCTGTGCATGTGCTTCCATGCTCCAATGTTAATTTGAGTGGCCTCTGGCTGTATTAGCTTTTTAATTCTGATGGCCTCTGGGAAGCAGAAGGGTAACTGGAGTTCAGTGTATCTCAGGCATGATCCTGCTGTTAAATCCAGGGTCTTCATACCAGTATTACAGAAAGCAAGAAAGACTCCCGATAGAGGTACAAGGAAGGATTATCTCTACTCAGTCTATCCTTCAAATATGAGAAGGACATGGGATACTTCTAGCCTTAGAATTTCAGACTGTGTTTCTCTATTATACTTTTTACAGAGACACAGAAGGATCCATTCTCTAATAATGGAGAAGATGGATCTTGTCATCAGTTTATCTGTGTGTATACAAAAAGAAATTGTTCAGGATGTTACTTTTAACTGTTTAAACTATTTTCTTTTTTTTCTTCTTCTTCTAGTGTTCCACATCCTCTCCCAATAAAACAGTAAACAAACTACGTGTTTCTTAACCAGCCAACTCTGAAACATTTTCATTCAGTCTTTATTCTTCCAAGGAGCATTTTTAAATGCAAATTACTCATGCCTCAGATCCTGGAGTTAATCTGTATACAGAGTTTTGTTGTGACACAGCTTGACTGTTTGTGGATAGAAACCTTAAATCATGTGCTTATCAAGGAAATAAGGCATTTTTTCTCAATGTTATGGTTATTGCAAGAGATTAATTCAGTTCTGTTTGTAAGCCTTGGAGTAAGATTCATGCTAGAGATGGTGTCATCTACTAATAAAAATCCATTTTCTCAGACCAGGTTTGATGTGTGTGTGTTTCCACTATTTGGCAATTGGTGACTTACCTGCTGTTGGCATTCATATAAGATTAGATGTGTGTATCTGAGTTCATGATAGTTTAAAAAAAAAAAAAAAAAAGTAGTAAAGGTAAGAGATTTTATTCTTGCCCATTGCTTGTGTAATGTTACTAAGTCTTGGGATGGGTTACAGAAGAAGATGGAATGTGAGATGAAGAGCTCTGTTTTATCCCACCTGTTTTGGTGCTTACAACGCAGAGAAGGCATTAAAAATTGAAGAGGCTGTCTGGCCTGGTAATGAATAGATGTGAAAAGAACACCTGATCTCTCTTTCATTCCCAAAGCTGTTGTTATTGCAAGGAGTGCCTTGCTTGTAGTGACCAAGATCGGTTCAGTGCTAAACTCTGCAAGTTCTCTTAATTTTTGAAGTACAAATACTCAGCTAAAATGTTCTTAGTCTCACTTGCGTGACCTAGGAGTTGCGGAGATTCAGAAGAGAAATATAACAAGACTGGAGGCAAGGATTATAGATGCCCAAGGAGGACAATGTCAGCCAGCATTCACTCAAATTAACTGGCTGATGAGGCTAACTATAGCTCCCTTAACAGATGTAATTGTCCCAGTAAAAATCCACTTAGATGCTGTATGTTTTTTTAAAGCTGAGGTAACTGTGGAAAAGACTCCAGGCTACCCAGAGCTGTGTCCTGTCATTAAACATGAATTAAGTTTCTTATATTTGCTGTCATGAATTCTTACTAGGTTTCCAGGAGACTTCCCAGAGGACAATAGGTGAAGCTTCTTTTTTTTTTCCTTCTGGCAATTTGGTTACTGTTTATCCTGTCAGTCACAGCTGATGCTGCAAGACCTTTAGATACACTGGGAGGGCAGGGGGCAGATTTGGTTGGGTTTATGTTCCTTTTGTTTATTCCATGGGATCACCCCTTTTTGAGCTTCTTAGCTGTAAATGATGTCTAAATTTGAGTTGTGTAAACTATGCCTCTTTGTATGTTGCAGTGCCTGAATGAGGAGGGCCACTTATTTGTTGCCTGTAACTTGACATTAGTCTGACAACTACATAGTTAAAATAGTAATGCAGCAGCAGAGAGAAGAGGCAGTAAACAAGCTTATTTCACTCTTGCCTGAAGGCATTTTTCGTTCCTGTCCTTGTTGAGCAAATAGGCCAGTATATTAGCCTGTTATTCTTTCTAATTTTTGGCTTCTGTTTTCATTATATTAATGCTTTGGGTTTTATTCAAGGGAAAGAGGTCTTAATGATGCTAATAGTCCTAATGATTTTCTTAAATTCTGGAGGTTCTGTCAATGTAGTAGTTGCAAAAGGTCTTCCAGTTAACACACTACTTTAAATGTTATCACAGCCTACCCACAAATTATAGTGGTATTTCCAGAGGCACTAGTGTATTTAGCAAGTCACCAAATTCCCAGAAACATCTAATAATCTGCCCTGTGACAGGGCTTTGTCCTTGGGGTATAAATGGCTAGGCCAGCTTTGTTCACCATCATTGAAGGCTTGTACAAAAAATTAGTAGTGTGATGATTGCCAAGTATGGTTAGTGGTGGCCTGGTTCTGCTGCCGTTGAAAGTACTACATGTTTAGCCTGTTATTTTTGCATTAAAATTTCTCTCCCAGCCATACATGTGTGTATTTTAACCCCAAGAGCACT
>JAVJGG010000226.1:0-64765 GCA_035590195.1 Aviceda cuculoides
CATACTGAACCCAAAACACAGCCCCCTACCAGCTACTGGGAAGACAATTAACTCTATCCCAGCTGAAACCAGGACAGCTATGACTGGCACCAAGGGAAAGCAGAAGATTGAAGAGGTTGGAGTTTCTCTCCTGCTTCATCTTTTAGCACTGCGCTATGTTAAAAATCTCATGACTTCCCTGTGCTTTCACTGTCAAGTCAGGCCTACACTGTCAAATTTCGTGGACAATTTCTCTCTGTACAATCACACAACATTTTGGCCCAAAGGACACTGAACACCTTGTCAAGTGATGTTACCCCAATGACAGCAGCAAAGATCACTGTAGTATCTAACATGGTCCCCTCTCACTCCCTTCTTCATTTTGGGATGTCAGGGCTGGCCCTTAACTACAGGTGTGATGCCACTTCAATGAATACTTCAGAGATTGTTTTAATCTCTTAGGTAGTTGAACTCTTCTTTGTTCTTGAGGGTCAATACTGAAGAATTAACTCAATTCAGGAAGCTATTCTGTCGTTTTAGGAAGGCCTTTTAATGCTGTATTTTATTTTATTTAGAATTTTAGATGAATCCTACCTTTCTCTTGAAATACCTATAGAGCAACTTGCCCAATGATTTCCTTGGGAGTCCTTTTTTCTGCCTGACATTCTCTATTGCTTACATATGGATAACCCTTGTCTTTTGCAAAGAATGCATTGTTGTTGTTGCTGTTTTCTATTTTTTCCTGAGAGTCTTTTTAGGAAAAAATGTAACTTAATATATCCAGTAACATGTATTTCCTATTTTCCATTGTATTTCCTGTTTTTCCCCTTAGTAACAAAGGAATGACTAGATAATTAGGTTCCTCCTGATTTGTGCTGGTTCTTGAGATCAGACTCAGGCCAAGCTTTTTGACAACTGCAACAACTAATTAGACAGAAAAAACCTGCAACACATTCTGGTAATATCTTAGTAAATTACATAAATCTCTTCTTTTCCGAGTTGTGTTTTGTCCTCTTGCTCTGTATTTCACATGAATTATAAAATCACTAATGATAAGGGTGTTAATAAGCACAGGCACTTCCTTGCAGGATGCCAGAGTAACCGGGACAGTAAATGGAATGCGCTTGGTTAGTCTCACTGAGAATTAGCCTAACCAACATCAGTAGTGACTATTAATATTAAACCCATGACATTTACAAACACTTTCAGTCAAAGCTTCTAGGAAAGGTGTTTATTGCATTTTAAAAGACCTTGCTTAATTTTTATGTGGGTGATGATTTTTTAAGCCAGAGCCTAATGGACATCTGAAGCCTGAAAGAAAGACAGTTAGAGTATTTATTATAAAACCCTGTTGGCTAGGCAGACTTCCTAAATGGACTTTTTTGCCATAGGCTTGAGACAAAAGCCGAGTATTGGATAAGAGCACGCTAAATGTTGGAATAGGGTACTATGACTCTGATACCCCATCCTGCCAGCCAATGTATCCTAATCTTCAGAAATCTTCCCCGTAGCCAGGGCTGGCGATGCTGAAATTTATCATGCAATCAGAGCTGTTATGCTCACCGAGGCACCATGAATATAAAATATCACTGAATAGAAGGAGCAGCAGGCATCTCTTCTTATGCTCCCCTTTACCATGTTCCTGGACTGAATCTTCAATGTGTAAAACATCTCACAAAAATGCAGAGGTATTAGGTGATATTATGTCTACACTCCAATTAACATCAATGCTTTCTCTTTTTGCTAGCTAACTGTCCAAGAAATTGATTTCATTGCTTTCAAAAATTTCAACAAACTCAGATGATCTGTCAAAGAGACATATGAGCCATTAAAATCCACAATTACATTACTTCAAACCATAATTAAAAAGTTGGGTCCCCACTCCAGTCCTCAGCCATTGATTTCTAAGGGAATAATGTTTCAGTGGTGATGTAAACCCCAATGAATCACCAGACTTCAAGAAGAAAAAAAAAAAAAGTATCTCCTCCCAAACAATCTCATATAATGAGCTTTACTGAGGAAGAAAAGGAGGGGGCTGGGAAGAAAGGCTAAATGATTGTAAATTTGGATTGCGTTTTTATAACCATTTAGGATTGAAGTCAAGTATAATTTGACATTTTATTGATACTTCCAGTATTTAAAGCTGACAAGTACTACATTAAATTTTACCATGTAAATCTGATATGACAGTAAAAACCCTCTTGCACTTTGCTTAGGAGCCGTTGCAACATAATTTAAGTAGAAATGCCATGCAAAAAAATTATTTGTCTACTTCTGCTCACTAATCCTTCCAAGCTTTCTAAAGCTTTTTTCAGTTACCTGAACAGGCTTTGCTACTTTCTCTTTCCAATTTCCTCTCCGTGCCAGGAATTTTATTTAAAAAAAAAAACAGTGATGAAGCCAGCCAATGCTTCTTGCTTGTTTTGTTTTTCTTTTCAGTAGCTGTTGTATTTGTCCTGATGAAACTGAAACTGCAAGGTTCCCCCTCTGCTTCGTATGTTTTGTGGCTCTTCCCTGAGATACCTGCAAACGTGTCACCCTTGTTGGAGTACTAGTTGTATCTTCCCTATCTTTATCACACGCTGACTCTCCTGAACAAGAGGAGCGACGGAGGAGTAGTATAGCAATGATAGTGTGCTTGCCATTCTTTATATTATACTTCCATGCCATCTGTACAGCTCTTCATAGGTTTTTTTTCTGAAGAAGAATGTTTCTGCTGCTCCTTACTACAGAGAAACCAAGTTTCCAACAGGTTAATAGAGCAGATCTTTGTTAACAGAACAGATTTCCCTTCCACAGGATGAAAAAATTTAAATAATAAATAAATAATGCATTATACTTTTGACAATTCAGATGTCTTCTTAAGAAACAAATGTCAGTTGAAGGTATAAACTTGCCAGGAGTCTGAACACACAGGAGATCAAAAGGTCAAGTACAATACAGAACTGAACAGGTCAAAAGACTAAATCTGTTAAATGAATAGATTTCCTCACTGATATCACACCAAGTGGTATTTCATTAAATACCTTTGAAAAGAAAGACCTCTTAAAAGATATAGAGAAATAAACCTGACAAGAGGACTGATATGCCCAGGGAAAGACCGATTTTTGTTATTGTTTATCTAAAAGGAAGCATCACGTGAATATCTGGAATAAACTTCTGGAGAGCAGGGTTCACAAACAGAGATCAAAAGAACATATGAGGTTCAGCAAAGGCCACCTCTGTCCTTAAGCCACTATTTATCTGTGTTATAGGGCTGTTAAGGAAATGACATTTTCATACAGCAGTGCAATCTGTTTAACAGGTTTCTACTGCATTGGAAAATCTTTTCTGCTGTTCATTAGATTTGCTGTAGAGCTTCTGACTAATAGATCAATGGATCACTTTGTCCATCATTTTCCAGTCTAACATTCTCACTGCTGATGTGATTGGAAAGACAGAAAACTTTTATTCCTGGTCTTAAATCACTAGGGTGGAATTATGAAAGTTTTTAAGATGTTTGGGCATCTGAAAGTCAGTTTTCTTAGGGCTCCTTCCACTTGCTGTTTCCTGCTCATCCTGCCACCATCGGCCTACAGGCACTCTGCCTGGGGGCAACACAGCAATGTCTGAGGAATATTTGCTCCTGCTGGGTACCACCTTCCCTCAGACTTACTGTAGTGTTCACTGCTGTGCTATGGATTCCCCACCTGTGCTTCCTTCAAGCAGAAAAAGGTAAGGTCTCCTTTTTTGAAGTGGCAGGATGCTATTTTAACTCCAAGGGATTGCCAAGACCCAGCACGCCAGACAGAGAAACACGCTCTACGGCTGCTGGGAAATGCCGAGTAGCAGGGTGAATGAGATGTGGACTCTGTCCCTCTCAAGATATTTGGGTACTTTAACCCAAGAAGGAACAAGATACTTCTTCCTAATGCCTTAAGGTTCAGTGACCTAAAATTGCAATTTTTACTGGGGAATGGGAATCCAGAGATTCTAGAATTCCACCACTGCACTTTGTCACGCCCCAAAGAGCTGCATTTCATGGACAGTGAGGATACTACAGAAGTTATAAGAAGTGTCATTTCAAAAGTGGCTCTAAGAACTTGATTTTCAGTCAGCCCTACTTTGAAGCACTTAAGGATCTTTTGCAATGAAAGTTACAATAAAGAATGAATTTTAAATTCCACAGAATTTAGCTACCCCTCTTCAGCCAAGTGTGAAAATAATAGTGATTCTTTGGGGTTTGGGTTTTTTTAGCAATCCTTCGTAAATGCCTGGAGAGAAAATTCAGATATATGACAGGACAGCTGAAAGTATAAAGAAAACGCAAATCAACATGCAAATATCAGTCATGACTGTGAAATAGCCCACTTAAATGAGTACCATGATATGCATAGTATAAGTACTATGTGTACCCATTCCTCATTTTAACCCTTTTTTAACATCAACAGAGTTTCTCCAGAAATGGTGACATATGTGAAGGCACTTGAGTAGCAAAACTAAAGTTTATCAGTTTCTGAGATCTATCAGTTCTGCTTATTCCTCCTTCTAGAGAGAATTATACAAAAATAGCATGTTACTCTTCAATTCACCATCAGGCATTGAAATATTCAAATCAGCTTTGGTGGGGTGGATTTGCCTGATCACGGGAGCTGACAGAACATGGTACACAGACTGAGAAATTGATTGGGAGGTGTTTTTCATTGTTAATAATAAAGTTATACAGAAAGGGCAGATTCAGACAGAGCATGAAGCAACTCTCCCCTACACATTAAAAAGATGGGGTTCAGAAACTGTAATACTTTTCACTACATGACTGTCGTCTGTCTGACTTACATGCAACAAATCAAGGCAAATCCTACTGAGGCATACATAATGCTCTCAGCAGCAGATGCTGACAAGTGCATTAATAAATCATGATCACCATTAGAATTCTTAAACCAATATTTTGCTACTAGATGTGCTGTTTATTACAATTTCTTATTTTTCTTTAGTTTATTTATTTACTCACATTGTACTAATCTTTGCATAAGGCATTAATCACTCAAATCGCTGTAGCAGATTAGCTTACAAAGGTCATGATCAGCACAGTTAGGGACTGGAACAGGCAGTTGATGCTTTGACGTGGAGAATGATATTCAGGACTCTGGAGACAGTAGTAATAAGAGTTAATTATGAAATGTGTGTTGGTAGTTGAGAGTCAAGTTCAAACAGACCTGCAGTAATACTGGGGTTTGGGTGACAGAAAAGGGAAGAATAGATTTTGGAGTAAATGCATTTGAAAATAAGACTGTTGTAGTAGGTTGTGCAACTGCTCCTCTGTCTTTAGTTAGAAATTTCTACTTTCCTCTGTGTTAGATAATGGACAGAAGACCTTAGCAGTAGCCTCCCTCAGCACAGCATCCCTCACAGATTTTTACCCGAAGATGCTTGCAGTAATTTCGCACTGAGCAGCTATCTAATTAATGCTCTTACTGCTGGCTAGGTCACTGTGGGCCCTCAAAGTTCATGCCACCTTCATAGTGTCCTGAGTTAATGTAGGTTTCTTCTCGTTTCACCTTTCCACAGATCCTACTCAACCAAGAAATCAGACAAGATGGAATCACCATCTCATAGATAGCATTATTCCCTGAAAGGAACAGCTTTGGCTTTACCTGGTGTAAACTCAAAAAGAGCTGCAGGTGTGTGTAATCCACATTGTATACCTAATATCTATGGAAAAAAAAAAAAAAAAAAAAGACAAGATCCTATGTCCATCATCCCAGTTACCAACAGAGAAGACAGGAAGAAGAAATCTTCTGAGCTGGTTCACCTCCAATATCAGATCACTTCTTGCCACAACAGTAGTGAACTTCATTCCAGCAGCCACCATGTAGCTTCCTCAGAGTTTCCTAAGAGAAGTTCCACAGTCACTGGTACCTCCTATTCTGTATCAGTGACCTGAGAGATAAAACCAGCTGCCTCCTCCAACTCCCATGCCCAGCCAGAGGAGGGAGATATTACATTGCAGAGCTGACGTATCTCAGAGCCCACAAGGGAAATGAGTACTAAATTGTGATTCTTGTTCAAAGCATAAGCCACCTATATTTTGTCTTTCTATATTCTGGTCCTGCAGAAGCATCCTCAGGCAGTGCTATTGTCCTTAACAGATGCAGACCCCAGAGCAAGTAGACCAGTATCATAGTGTTTTCTCTTTCTTCTCATACAACAAACAACATAATTCAAGTGCCTTGGATAGTGTCAACTGCTCTGAAATGATGGTGAAGGGACAGGTCAGATCCTGTGAGAACCTTCCATGTTCTGCAGAAGTCATGCTTAGAATGAGTGAAGCTCAGACGCTGACTTCAGCTTACTCAGTTCTATCGAACTACCTCTGCTGATGAGGGCTCTGGGGGCTCCAGAAAAAAAGCAACACAAGAGAGAAGAAGGTTCATTCCATGTAAGTGCTATATATGGACAGCAATGTTCTTTTACTTCTAATAATTATTTTAAAACTTACCTAAATACTGATTTATGTGTCAAAGCTGTAAGCACTCCATTGATCCAGTAAAAATACAGCTAAGGATTGCTTAGCACAACAGACTTGGTGGCTGTTAGGGTCTATCAGACAAATGTATATTTAGCCCGATGTTGAAGCATGCATTATTTACTTGGTTGACATTAGCAGCTTGATGAAGCTGCTCCGGGAGCTGTTCCGAGACACCGGTGCAATCCAGAGCGGCAGAAATGCTGGGAAACGAAGCCCTGGCAGAATGCCTCGTGGCAGCTGCGTCGCGTCAGCTCACGGCTTGGTTGGGAGCTGAGCGTGGATGTGCAGGCAGAATTCTAGCCGGTGTGGGTTTTCCTGGGAGAGCTCACAAGCCACTCTGCCATCCAGCATTCTTCCTCCCCTCCTGAAGACTGTGTGAAGCTGCCGCATGATTGGAAAGCTAAATAGCTTGTGACAGAGGAAAAAGGTCCCTTCCGAAAGCCGGGCTGTGTTTGGTTTGTAATTGATCTAGGAGGCAGCCTCTCAGAAAGGCTCAAATCAAAAGAAAAGTGGTGACCGTCAGGCAGTTAGGCATGAATAGGGACTGCTTCTGATAGTGGCTGCTTAATTAGGGTTTAACAAGTGACCAAAGAAACCAACAAACCAACTGTATGAGGGAAAGCAATCCCAAGACAAAAAAACAGACTCTGTAGTTAATGTCATGCATTATTTGCTCCACAAAATCACTGTTTATCCCTTTTTGATTCCCACTTCACGCTTTTCCATTTTGGCCATACCTGAGTACAAGATCCCCCTTTCTTTCTTCCCTTTCTCTGTCTCCACTGTGATACAGGATACTCAGGACAAGGATATTTAGTGTGGATCATCAATTTAGATACACCTGCAGGCAATGCACTTTTCCTGGTGAATCCCATGGTGGCCTGTCAGCACCAGTCATGTACGCCAGGAACAAATGGGACTTCAGTGCAAAGGAAAGATCCTGGTTCTGAGTCATTATTGTTAATCAGACTCATGGCCCATGGCTTTTCATGGCACAACCTCCAGAGTAAGTCACTCTGCAGGGCTTTCTGGCTTTCTTATTACTACCCATAAAGATATCCTTTAAGGAAGTGCAACCAGTTCCATGTGCACCGAAAGCCTGATGACATCCATCTTTTTCCTTCCCTCCCATGAGCAGTGCACTTCCAGCAGCATCCAGCTCTGCGATACACAGACTTAGGTACCTCTCTCCCAGCTTTTGTGAAACATTAACCAATTCAGCGTGAAATACAGGAAACTAAGAGCTCTGAGGATCATACATCTGCCTGCTATAATAAGTAGACCAGCACGCACGCTGCCAAGCTCAGACAAGGATAAATCCCGAGCCAAATCCTTGCCAGACAGTTCGTGATATTAGCTCAGTAGTCAGAAGGCTTTAAAAAGTCACGTTGTGATCTTTTCACTCACTTTCTGTTGCTGTTCATAGAAAGACAAAGGAGTGGAAAGGAAGATTAGAATTTTTCAAAGTTTTTCCTGAAATGTTGGAAACTAAAGAAAGAGTTTCTTTATGAATGAATGAAAGTGAATGAAAGTCTGAGAGTATTGCAAAATCAGATATCTACAGGGTCCTCAGCTTTCAGGGGAAAAAAAAAAACTTGCAAAGAACATCTTACATTGCAAATGTGTCAGTACTATTCAACGTTCCCTTGTGTATATAAAAGATGGAGCTAAAATATACACTGTAAGCAACAAGTCCTATTTTTACAGTTTTATGAGAGATCAAAGAGTTTAACAGTTAAAAAAAAATCTAGTCCTTTGAACCCTGTGTGAAAGGTGTTTAGGACCCTTGTTGATTACTTGAAAGGGGTCAGTACAAATCTGTGTTTTATTTCAGATCTCCTGTGTTGCCACAGATAAATCACCAGCCATATTCTGATCAGACGGTGGCACTTTAAACACTAAAATAAACTCCGTCTTATTTCAACTCTACATGCTGCAGAGAAAAAAGAAGTTGCAGTCAGATGGATCTAGTAGTGGTGTGCAGGCTTGGCATCATGCTTTTCCTCATCGACAGCACAGGGAGCCGTGTTCATTCAGTGTTATGCACTGTAAGATACGATTTTGGGTAAGGGGAAATGCGAGCTCTCCACACACTGCATGAATTTACCTACACTGGACTCATTTCCAGTATTGCAGTAGGGGATCTGAGCATGGCCCTTGGCCCCTGGCGTTGCATCTGCCCTTCCTCCTTGCAGCAATGCTCTGAGTTTCTTGAGAACTGAAATAATAGAGTTAAAAGTAAGACCTGTGGATAGTCTCTGCAAACGTTTTAACCTGCTTTAACTACCCTCAGCGCAAGACGTTTGCCTAGCGCTGTGCGGTTTGTTGTGGTAAAGCACGGGTCTTTCCGTATTTCCCTGGGGGAGGAAGCAGCAGAGGGGCTGGTCCTGAGGCTGCCACCGCCGTGGCCAACTCGCGGTGTAGCCAGGGCACTGCACAGAACCCCAGGGGAAAGGAGGACAGTCCTGACTCTGGAGTGAAGCTCTGGGGCACGAATTACCTCCACGGAGTGTCTTTACTTTAGATCTTTACTGGCTAACGTGGAAAGCGCCAAAGACCGAAAAATTGATGGGGAGGTTTATGACCAAAGAAGTAAGAGGACTTTTTGCCTTTGCTTTTGTTCTTTCTCTCTAAACCCCATTTTGCCTCTTAAACTTTCTTTTTACTTTAGATAACTAGATAGTCAGTACACAAATTTGATCACAACCCGGGTGATCTGACCGGTTGAGCTTGGCCTGCCCTGCAACTTGGCTGAGTGAAGGGGAGGCTTGAGGCCTGGTTTGGGGGACAGAGATTGTGGGGTTTCTGCTTTATCAGTTTCTACTCATACTGATGAATATCTGATTCAAGCTAAATTCTCTCTTGCAAACTGCCTTCTTATGACATTTACAGCTTTTTAAAAGACTTCTGAAAGGACAGGAACTGTATTGATTAACTTGCATCTCTCCTAATGTGAGTATCTTTATCCAAACATTTTTCTCTCTTTTTTTTTTTTTTTTTTTTTTAACCTCAGATGAATTATGAGTTGATGAACGGTGAAAATCAGCTGGCTGAGGGGGATTGCTCTAAGGCTTGCCCCCTTTTAGACTCATGGCCCCTTTTAGATAGATAGGCTCAGTGCGAGGAGGTTATTACTCACGGGCTGAACTCCTGCAGGCCCTGCCACAGAGCAGGGGCACCCAGACAGATGTGGCCTGCAGATATACCAGTCACACGGAACGGATGGGCCCCACAGAGTGTCTGAACAAAAGACATGATGTAGATAAGGAGGCAGTTACATGCCATTGTTATGATGGACATATGTGTACTATAGGTAGACTGTGAACATCCATCACTAAATGCACCCCAAAGACAAAGACTGAGTTCCTGCATGAAAATTACTTGGATTTGAGCAACAAGGTAGCACACTTGAGAGGGAAGAAGAAGATTGAATCTCCCTCCACTTTCAGTGCTTAGACGCTTTAATATAAATGAGATCCTAAAGCTGAAAATAATTATTCACTTGTGTTGTTTCATCCCTATTCTGCCCACATACTATGAAACAGTAAAGTATTTCCAGTATCCACAGAAACCTCAAGCGTGGTAAGAAATGAGATTTCTATAAGGCGATATTTTCCCTCTGATTACGTAGTGTATTAGCTTGTGTACCCAGCTGAGAAGAAGTATTAAGCATAGTATACAGAGAAAACAAATAGGAGGGCGATACTTAGCCTTAGGGCTGGAGTTCTTAATTTCTTCCATTTCCTCAGCTCTTATTTATACCAGAGTCAGTTATGTTGCACAGTCATGGTTAGGTTGGGAGACCTGAAGGTGGGGTGAAGGGCAGCAGGAAGAAATGAACTTTTCAGTTGATGGATGAAGAAGTGTTTCCATGTACATAGCATATTAAAAAATACTATACTGAAAGAAGCAGTAATTCCTTCTCACCTTGTGGTAGCATCTGTCAAGTTTAGAGGGAATGGGTATTTTTCTAGCATCCATTATAAAATGAAGTCGGCTTGGAGGAGGAATTGATTTCCCTGTAAAACAGAAGCTTTCATCAAATCAACTATGAGATTTTATTTCTCAAAATAAGAAAAAGAAAAAAATCATTTTTGTTCCAATGTTGAACTGGTTTCATATTCAGCTGCTGAAAAAAAGAGAGAAACTGGGGCAGAGGGGCACAGAGAAAGAAAATTATTTCAAGGGATTTTTTTGATGGAGGCAATCCTACAGGAAAATTACAGTTTTCAAAGGATATGCATGGGGGCAAGCAATTCCCTTTCCCTCCTCCCATCCAGGTGGTGAAGCAGAGGATGGCGAAACAAAGATCCATCCTGTTCCTGAGCAGTGTGGCTGCTCTGCTACCCAGGGAGAGGAGAGGTTTTCACGATGTTCTTGTTATACTGCGAGGTTCGGCGAAACCCTAAGGAGTTCCTCAACCAGGGGATAGTGGATTGTAGCTAGAAGCCCAGTTATTTTCAGCCAGAAGGAAAATGCTTCCTTTTTTTCAAGTTTAAATACTCTGTCCTTCATTGCCACTATCATTCTCACCAAGCCTACACCGCACTTTCATTCCTGCTGCTTTCCCTATGTCATCTCTCTCCAAAAGGGACTTCTAAACGTCAACAGTGGACACCTCCACTCTGGCACCTTTTTTAGAAGTGGACACATACTCTCTCCAGCCTGTCCAGCTGGGCCCAGTCTTCCCAGCAGTGCAACCCGAGCACTATATGGCGACCCGAAGTGCGAAGAGATGGAGCCGGCCACAAGGCTGCTGTGAGCCTGCCGTGCCCTGAGGTGGGTTTGCTGCAGGGGTGCACATGGCACCACTGAAAGGGGAAGCACCCCATTTTGATGGAGCCCAACTCGGGTAGGGAGCTCGTCTCTTCCGCTGCAGCTGCTGCTGACCAGCTGTCTGGAGATGGCTGCATTACTTCACTTCCCAGGTTCGGCTGGGCCAGCTTTTTTCCAGTCTGACACATTTTTGTGCTAATAATGCTCAGAGAAAGCAATACTCTCTCTATGTAAACAGAGTCCATCCTATTGAGATGCTCTTTGGCTCCAGACCACCTCGTTGTTTCAGAGGGATATATCAACATCATGTCTGACACGGCTCTCTCCTGTCAGAGCTGTAAACAACAGGTAGTTCTCATTCCTTTCTAAGGTGACAGGCTGTGTAGTGGCAGAATCTCTGCATCGTACCTCTCAGTGGTCCTGGGAGGATAACCGGTTTACAAATCTTTGAGAGAAGTAACTCTCAGTCTTTAGTAAGTGAAGCGTTTTAAAAAATAAACCTACGTACCACCTTGTGCCAGAATAGATTTCACTTTCAATCAGGTAAAACTTAGTTGTAGACTTTGCCTCTTCAGTTATTTGCCTTTATTTTGATTTTGCATTGTTATGTGTAGACATATTTTTGGGTGGTTAAAAGGGATGTGCAATCATTCTGTGGAATACCTGAGGCTGCATCATGGATCACTATTGATCTACTGATCACTGGAAAAGAAATGTGTCTTGAAAACCTTCTGCTAGCATCAATCAGTTAATGCACTGGGGGAGACCCAGTCTTTGAGTTCCCTGAAGGCAGCATTGTTGAGGCTTCTAGCATAACAAGGACGTGAAAGAGTGTTGGACATGAGCTCAGTTTCAGAAATAAGAATATTTCACTGAAGTGGCAACCACAGTTGTTTTAGACTATAATTTTCCTACAGGCCAAAGAGAGGCAGTGCTTTCTGGATAGGTCACTGCACTACACTTAAGTCTTCAATTGTATTTCAGCTGTGGCATTGTTTTCCAGGACAAGATGCTGTGTTTGTCTCTTCCTCAGTTTCCCTGCCTGTGAAATGATAATGTAATTTGAAGCATACTGAAGGAAAGTGCTCCAAAAGAGCTGAATATATTACTAACAGCAACAAAACAGACTGCTACTTCTAATACGAGTGTTACATTCTCAGACTGCACTGTATTTACATCTGCATGCTGGAACTTTCCATTAAAGAAATACAGGAAGCTCAGACAGTCACAGATTCATAAGGCATGGAAAAAAAGAAAATGGACCTTGAATGAAACCAATAATTCTTGTGATCAGCGCAATTCAGCAAGACAGTAGGCAACCAATTCCCTCCAAGGGGGGCTGTGCCAGCATGGAGGCTCTCAGATTTGCCACACGTAGATCAAAGAGGCATAGAAGACACAAGTGCAGACAAACGGGGCAGGCTAGCTTGCTCATATGGTCGCTCTGATAATTAAGGCTTACAGAGAGTGCGTGTCTGTGCTCAAATAATGCCCAAAAGGAGGCAGCCAAAACACAGCCTGCCTCTGGAGGGGTTTGACTCACATGCTGAGTTATTCATGGCATGTGAGCTGTGTGGAAGAGATCTTTTTATTTTGGTTTGTTTTAATGTTGATGGGAGAATCTTTTCTTTTGAAAACAGCCTCCTAATGCATGAGGACAGCTGCCTGGGATACACCTCATTTAGCGGCAATTGTCTCTGTAATGTTTATAACCCTCCCACCGCCATGCAATATACAGTCATCATTTATCCTCTCATTTGCCTAACACAGTGTTAAAATGCCCTTCCAGTGCTTTGTTTTGCTTACTTTTCCATTCCCTTGCTGTCCTCATGTCAGAGATGTTAAAACCTCTTTTGAACAACTGACATCTCCATGTCAAGGATTTGTGACTGAAGGATGCTTTCTCCACTCTACCCTGCAGCCTCTCCCTGCTGTTTAATTACAAGCTTGGGAGTGTGAGACATCATCTATCATTCCTCGTTCATTATATTTAATAGATGCACATTTTGGGCTCTTCAACAAACTGACCAGACATATGGAGCATGTTAATCTGCTTGTGAAGTCTGCCCTTTTATAATCAACAATGCCACTGTCTCCTCAGCTGAAATCTCAGGAAATGGAATTAAAAAAAAAAAAAAAAAGAAAAAAGAAAAAGAAGAAGAAAAAAAACCCAAACACCCAAACTACAAAGCTCCTAGTATCATTCTTAAGGATCATCTGTGCAGTAGTTTGTTGCAGTCCAAACATGACTGCTCTTGTTGTAAGAGCCTTTTCATACACATAACAAAACCTTACATCTTTGCAACTGGTAAATTGCTGTGTGACTTTTGGTCCTAATAGAAGATGGAGTAATTTCACATATGAGTGAGTTCACTCATAGTCATAAAGTTCCTAGGGCTGGGCTTCTGTGCTGATGTATTTTGTCTACCCATACTGCCTCACACCCTGCCCTCATCATCTACGCCATTTAATGAAGTGGACTTCTTAAGGATCAGGTGTCACCACCCCATTTTAATGATGATATTCAGTTAGGTCTCTCCTTACTCCCTTGAGAAGCCATTGGGTCTATGTACCACACTGAGTGCCTCTTTCTGGCTTGATTTGTGTAGTGCTCATCATAGTGTTTCCAGCTGGACCCCATGCTAGGTTCTTAGGACTCTTCTCCATCTGGAAGAAAAAAAAAAAATACAGGCCATTCTGGTGATTAGATACACTAACTATGGTATATTTGAGACCTTCTGTATGATGGGAGTTGGGGGGGGGGCATAGCCAGAAATTCATGCAATGATACATAAAACCCTAAGCCTCCAAGAGCTAAATCAAGAATACAGGCAGCTTCCCAGACAACTTCCCACAAGATGACGATCTTGAAACAGAACATGAGCACAAGCTTGCTTTTTGTTCGAGCCGCAACCGACACGTGGCATTGATACCTTCCACACAGATAAGATTGAAAGCAGCAGCTTTTCCCTTCATGCAAGTGGTGCAGGGGCCCCAGTAAAAACTGGTCTGAATGAACAGGCCCCCAGCCATGCTTGGCCTGATTGCAAGGAGATCCGTTACACTAGTGCTTCATCTGAATCTCATATCCACAATTCATCATAGACAATGACAGATAATGACAGCCATTAAGGAGAATAAAAGTTTTCTAGGACACACTGCTGAAGTTCGGTAAATGCAGCTCAGGTTGAATGATCCAGAAGAAAATGTTTAGTTTCTATTTTTCCTGTTCCTTAACTTTCTCTGGAATAAAACAGATGCACAGCCAGCTCAGTTATTTTGAGTAGTTTGTTGAGATTTAGAGTTTACTTGAACCATAAAGTTACTCTGGGGCACACCAGACTGAAGATGAGAAGTTTGTAGAGAGTGACAAGAACGAAAATTGGAATAAGAACTATTCTGGTAGTGGATTTATACTGTTTACCTCTCACTAATCATAGAAGTAGCTTGGATAGTTCTCTACCCTTTTGGTACTGTTTTCACCGTGTCAAGCAACTGCACCATCTGACAAGTGAGAGCTTCACCTGTAAGTATACTGGTGACATTTGAAGTAGCTCCACAAGAAGCATGTGGCAGTGTTGAAATCTGTGTGCATGAAGCTTTGGTCCTAGGAGAGATCCCGGGTGGGGTCCTGAAAACATCTTAGAGCTTTGATAAGAAGAGTGATCCTCCAAGGAAGCAATGCATGGTCAGAAAATGTAAAATGCAAGGCGATACAGCCAAGTATTCCTTCCTGACCCAGCCTAGGTTTACAAGGCACTGAAAATCGGTCTTTTACAATGTGCAGTAGTGCAAATCCATTGCTTTCAATGGTGTTCCCGCATACACTGAAAAAAAGAAAAAAAGACAAAATTCAAAGACTTCGGACACTTTGTTACAGCTACATGTAGTTGATAATTACTCTGGTATCAACTGCTGCTGAATAAATCTTTATCTTCCATGCTGAGTAACATTCATTCGTTGGTCAAAAGCTAGACTCACGGAGGGCTTCGGCTATACTGTTTATACCACCACTCTGCTGTAGGGACTGCTTAGTTTATAAGGTGTTAAACCAATGTTTTCTACTACTTTCTTTCAGCTAGTTTGACACTGTGCGTTGGCTGCTGGCCAGGCATTCATCGCACATAAGAACAGCTGTAGTGAATCGGGTGAAAGGACCACCTGGCCCAGGAACCAAAGAGTCACGGAGGCAATAAGAGCTCGACAAACATGTATGGTGCTGCCTCGATATAACCACCCTGCAGTCTGCAGCCTAGGGACCTCCTGAATCGGAGACTGCATCCACATCTCTGTGCTGAATAGCCCTCGAGAGACCTATCATCCGCTCCAACTGCATCTAATTGCTTTCTGAATCCAGTTATGTTTTGCTCCTTGGCATGTTCAAAAGCTTCATTTGTTACAGGCTAATGAGCTTAATAAGCTGAAGCTGTGTTTTTATTGAAAGGTTAATGATTGCAAACATTTAAATAGTTAAATCAACTCTTTAGCTGGGACTGGAGTCATACAGGAAGGCAACACCACCAACAACTCTTGTGAGAAGGCTGCTGAGGGTTTGCAGACGTGTCGTGGGTCTTGTGTCCGTGCTGATTGCTGGGTCTGAACTTACTACTGAGACGTTCCAGCTCACACTCGTTCTGCTTTCACTTCTGTTGTGCTGGGTTTAGGTTACATTAAGTCCCAAACTGGGACCACATTTTTTTTTTCACAGGTTGTTTGTGTCTCAAACTACAGTTAGTTTTGCAGTTCGTTAACATCTGTTGCTTAATATTGTGTGACTAATTTATCTGAATGGATCGTCACTTGAGTATCTACTGTCTGTAATATTGGTCAATAAATTGATTGACAACAGCTTTGTTTACTTCTTAAAGTGTATTGTTTCAACCACTTCTTATGGTGTAGTGTTTTCATCACTACAAGTCAAATAATTGCTTTGTAAGTGTAAAATATAGCTTTGCATTGTGACACTTGAGAAAAACTATGAAAAGCTAGAATAAGGGATAACTTGTGTATTGGATGGCAATCAAAAATGCCCTACATTTTGGAAATGGTTAAATATTACTGACAATAATGTCACCTTTGGAGAATTGGAGAGTTTCCCTCTTCTGGGTGATTAAAAAAAAGGAACATGAAAAGAGCATTTTGTGTGTTTTTTTTCTTCCCAGGATCATTGGTTTCATGCAGTGCCCAAGAGGAGGGCAGAGGAGTGAAATGAAGACAAATGACAGTAAAACAATTCCAGAGGTGGCTTCATCATTATGTCTTCATAAGGAAGTGCTCCACTGCACTTGCTTTTAAGTTCAATGCCTTTCCTGCTGGCTGTTAGATCCCACTTGTTACTGAAATGTTGGATATTCTGCTTCCCTGACTTTCCTTCCTGAATTGGCCAACACAAGCAGGTAAATGAAGGATTCTGCAGTCTGTAAGCTGCGGTATAATTTTGTTTTATCAACATAGACCTTTTATATCCAGAGGACTACAGGCATAGCCTATAAAGGCCCACTTGGAAAGCATACTGAACTCAACAGAGACTCCTATTGACTTGAATGGGCCTGAAATGAAATTTGTCTCAAATTGCAGGTTGACAAGGATCCAGGACAGTGGTTTTATTTGCAAGAAGCTGTGAAACAGAGAAGTAAAATGGGAAGGAGCAAAGCAAGGGCAAAATAAACATAATAATTTAGGCTGGTAATTGGGAGAAAGCTGCTAACTAGCAAAGAGCTCTGGAAAAGCCTCTCAGAAGGACTAGCAAAGGGAAGAAAGGTAAGTGGTTTCACATAGAATATTGATAACATAATGGGACAGTTTCTGTTGTTCTCTCACTTGCAACAGCAGAGACCAGACTTCAGAAAGTCTTTTCTCTGGCCCTATAACCATTCATTTACATTAACTTTCTTCTATGTGGCTTCAAAGGTCTGGGATTTTTCCTCATGTAAACTCTCTCATGGAGAATAAACTTCTCCTCAGGAAGGGAAGGAGGACAGTTTGCTCTTAAAAATCTGTCTTTCTCTTGGTCTTCTAAACACTGGAGGGGGAATGGTGCTAGAATGATTTCATTGGCTTCTGTTATGTTCAGTGCTTGTCTCTGATAACATCATTTTCCAATCAGCTTTTGTTGGTTTCAAGATGTGGAGGAAGCACAGGACGCTAAATAGCACACATTCCTGGGATCTGATAAGCACAGATTCAGTTCCCTGCTCTGCTCCATTTTTTTTTTTTTTTTCACTATGACTGTGAACAAGTCAGAGAAATCTTGCCATTTCTTAGCACCTACTCTATGAAAAAGCCATAGACACGTTCCCTCCTCCAAGAAGGGGCTCGTGGGCAGCTCCAGGGACACCTTAGGTATCTATAATCTCTAGAAATTGAAATATTATGACTTAAATCATGAGAGTGCAGCTGCCTCCCATGTATTACTCATGTCGAGAGAACAGAAATAACAGCTTCCATAACCGTGATTTGTTTATGGCAGAATGCTCCACCCCAAAGGCCTCTGGTTCGATTTTCACTGCTAACCAGACTGCAAGGCTGAGAGGCACATCCCTTTTCATTTGTCTAAACGCAAGTTGCAGAACCCAAGAAATAAGCACTACATGGAAGGGGAACCTTTTCCTTCGGAAACCTGCAGAAGGCTTTTGGCAAGGGAGAGGAGCTGGCCACTAAAACCCAGGTTCTAAAATAAGGCGGAAGGGTGAGTAGTACACCAAGGCTGAACCATTATTTTGAAATCTAGATGAATGGTGTTAAAACCTAATCATATTCTGAAAACAGAGCACTTAAGTGTTGCACTGAAGGCCACTGAAATGGGGGAAAAGAAATGAAGAAAGAAGGGGGATAATAGTCCTTAAAAGGATGGAAAGGCTAAAAGGGTAGCTGTTTTTCCTCTAGCTAAGGAATAGAGGAGGCTGTCTAATCTTGCAAAGAAGAAAAGCCTGAAATATCCTGAGTGGCAATGCTGCCTTTTTAATGTACACAGCTAGCTGATAGCCAAAGGCAACAGAAGAAACAGTGAAAGGGAACAGCAGAAAGCTGAGATTCAGTGTGAACAGATAGCTAAAAGTTAGGGAGCCTGCGGGTATGTGGTTTAACCAGACCACTAAGGATTTTTCCACGGTAGAGCCTCAGATGCCAAATTAAATCAGCACACGTAACATCAAGCTGTGGCCGTTGTCTTTAGGCACTTATTTTGCCCACTGCAAATGTGAATTAAGATGACTAGTCTTAACCCTTTTCTGCTGTTGGCTAAGCTACATAAAAATGCAAATTCCTTTGCATTTTCTGCAGGCACACCACCATCCGTCACTGGAGCGTGGCGATGTGAGCCGTGAATCTCAGGCATGCGATAGAGCCATCAGTCACAGAATCCCATAATCACTTTAGTACACTCCCCAGTTCTGGAGGAGTGCCTGGTACCACATGGGGCTTAGTGAACAGTCGGTGCTCTGCGTGTTTGGAAGAGATTCATTTTACTGCAGGTCCAACTGGCTGGGCCTAACTACTGAAAAACATCACAGGGTTTCTCTTGGTTTCTCTGTCTGGGAAACTCAGCCCTTAATGGAACGGTCCCCAGTATTACTGGGAGCAGCGAATTTGACATGTACGTGGTTTGGCAAGTTTTCCTCTTGTATAAATGAGTCTGGGATTTGCTTTAACACCTGCTGCTCTTTTTACAGTGCCAATTTATACCTCAGTAGGAATGTTTCCATATAATGCAGTTGTTTAAGGAAGTATTTTAATTTCGCAGTGCTTATCTGTCTACCATTCAGATCATGCAAATGCTTTGGATGTTGCTCCACTCAAATCTATACCAACCATTAAATTATTCTGATATGCAAGTATTTAATAACTTCAGTTTTGTTTCTTTTAATAACACCCCTATCCACAGCATTAGCTGAAGAGTTAAAAATCAAAACAAACCATATGAAAAAACCTGAATAAGTTATTTCTTTTACATCCATATACACCCCTGAGAGCTCATTCAGATGGGATTATTTTAAAAGATTATTTAAAGACATACAGATTAGGAATATTCTGCCTGAAAAGGTCTAACAATTAAAAAGCAATGATGTAAATGCAGGTGTTGAGCTTGCCATTAACCCCACATTATAGCCTGAAAACTGTCTGAAACCACCAACTCAAGTACTTTTGGCTGTCCTAGAACTGGAAAGTCTTGGCTGAATTGTAACCCTGTTTGTTTAATGGACATCACGTACAAAATGAGTGTTTCCAGTGATGGGGCTTTAAAAGTGACTCAGATCTTAAGAAATGGGGTTCCCGTGGATGTTGGAGACACAGACCAAACTACTGAACCCAGCAGGCACTGCTCTGATGGCTATGCATGGAGAAGACAAGGAAATGGAGACATCATATTACTTCTTTTTCCGGTTGCTGGGATTTAGTATGTAGCACTTTAAGGATCTACCCACCATTCCTCTGTTTGTATTTTATCCCTAGGATATCTTTCCTGTGCTTTAATGAAATCTTGTCAGTATTCAAGGAACTACAGGCTTAAATACACAGTTTTGTATCTGAGAGTATCCTGTGTGCAAGGGACTTGTTTCTCATTCAGTTTTTCAGCATAGTGACTGCTGGATGCCTACTGTTTTTTTCTTATTTTTTCCTCACAGTCGGAATTGTGCCATGCTCCCACAGGCAATTTGTATTGACCTTCAGCGCAGGCTAGCAGCTG
This sequence comes from Aviceda cuculoides, assembly GCA_035590195.1. Classification (NCBI taxonomy): domain Eukaryota; kingdom Metazoa; phylum Chordata; class Aves; order Accipitriformes; family Accipitridae; genus Aviceda; species Aviceda cuculoides. The sequence goes on from JAVJGG010000226.1 coordinate 19,950, forward strand.
GAATTGAATGGCAGCCCTGAGCGGTAGCTCGCAGTGTAGTGGAGTTGGAGCCAAAGGCCTAAATTCATCCTGCCTCTCTTTAGTGTCTAATTTAGGAGTTTCGTTTCTTCTAGTGTCAGGAGGCACTTCAAAGGGTTCTGAGAGATTGCCCAAGCCTTGTAAGATCTTCTAGAAGAGCCTTTCTTTCTCTCTTAATTAATAAAAAAGGGGACTTGAGCTGAAACTGGCTTCCAGTGCAGGAGATACGGTAAAGCACCTAAAGTCATGTGGAAGTATCCGGAGTCATGTGGAATGAACCCGGGCTGCAGTCAGCAGCTGGGACCCTTTGGAAGCTCACACTTCTGAGGCAGTGTGTGCTGGACCATGTGTTAGGGAAGAGATGGACACTCATGTCGGACAAGATCCTGGCATAGATCATTTACAATCATCACTGATACAAGACGGTCCACAGGCCCAAAACACAATACTGCCCCTCCAAAAATCCCATTTCTAGGGGATTACCGTGACCGAAGGTGGAGAACTCCTACTTTAAAAGGGGGTTTTTTTGATGAAGGGCTATTTGCAATCTTTCCCATCTTCCTGCAACTAATGCTCACAGTAGCGAGACTTCCAGTGAAAGGACTAACTAAATATGAATGAAGAATCATAGTAAATCAAGCATTATTTTCAGTCAGAGCCATCAGAACAAGGTAGTCTTACTTTGCTCAAGCTAGATTTCTTATCAGTTGCTCTTAGCTTCACCCTTATCAAGTCATCACCAAGCAGACCTTAAAACCTAGAGGAAAAGTAGATCAGAATGAAAATGTAATTTAAAGCTCTTTCAGGAATATTGTACTTTTCCTTATTCCCTGACATGACAGACCCCTTATCAGTGTAGACACTCAAGGTCTTGCCCATCTCTGTCACATCTACTAAGGAATTAACTTCATCCGATCATCATTTTCACTCCAACTGTTTGAGACACAGGCCATACAGCACCTCTCTGGTGAAAAGCATTATGCACAAAAACTCTCTCAAATCAAAGAGAAGGGAGTAAAATAAAAGCAACTGCTGTCAGGCCCACAAATACTCTTTCTACAAAGAAATACATGTATATATCAAACCAGGAGACCATACGGTCATTATTAATGTCTCTTCTAAATAAGCTATTTTTCTTGCCGTTTTGTTTGGTTGGGTTTTTTTCCTGGGAAGTAAGAGATCTGGCACTGAAAAGCTGTAGGGACACTTGCTCCTGCAATAAGAAGGAAAAAAGAAACAAGTGACCCTGTTGTTTTGGAGGGGTGTAGGGGGTATATTTAAAGAAATGTCATTTTTAGACAGTGAGAGCAAGACTGCTCATCAGAAGCACTCAAGTGAAAAATGTCCTCCCAGTGATTTTTCTTTTTGAGTCATCCATAAATTCTTGAGCACAGGAAAGGCCTGGGTGTGTCTGAAATACACTGTTCAAAACTTGTTTGTTGATTTTCCTGTCTCCTGTAGTTCTGCGCCCTGTAGAATTGAGGCATTTCTCAGGGAAACTGAGACTTACAGAGCTCCCAGATGACTCTACATATCATTCTGGTTTGCTCAGCTTTTAATTAACGAAGTTCCTACCTGAACAGATGTCACGTTCCTGAAATCAACCTGCTCCACCAAGTCTCATGTCCCACTTTTTTTTCCTCTTGTTTTGCTGAGAGAAGGAGGGGACCATTTCTTGGCCCATACATTCAGTGCATCACTAGAGTTGACCCAGATCCGTGTTCGGTCTCAGAATGATCTTAGATAGCTCTGTATAGCTGCCCACCGTTATCTCCTTCTCTTTTTGCATTTCCTTAAAAAAACACTGGGGTATACAGACCACAGGGAGGATATCGGACATTCCAGGTGGTGGTTCAAATAAGCAAATACATATAAACATCTTCTATGCAAAAACCTATCAAGGGATATATGTTAATTTCTAATGAAGGTTAACTTGTTCATAATGGATGAACAGGTACTTTTTCTGAGGTTTGAGGAGTGGAAAGGTTACATTTTAACATGTAAGAAAAACTGAAACCTTTGGGTGTTTTGTTTTGATTTATTATACACAATTGGTGACCTAAATTCTGGACTCTATGCTTTTCTGCTGTCCCCTCTTCAGGGCCTTACATGCATTGCTTCCCTTGTAGGTTCTTCTGTCTAGAGTTCTCCATGCCATGTACTTGAGTCTCATGTTTTTGCCATTATAACTCCATCTCCCCTGTTTAAAAAGGAATCAGCTATCTCATCTTCCAGGTCGTTTCTACCTAAGCCAAAATCTTTTATGTTGAGTCAGCCTCTCAAATGACTCAAGATCATGACCAAAGATTGCACATCCTTTAGGTCTGCACTGGGTATCAGAGATTATGGGGAAAACACGTGAGAGGTAGCTGAATGCCATTGTCTGCAGTAGACAAACATAAGTGGATTATATGCAGGTGAATGGATGTGCAATCGGTAGTCCCTAAGATGCTTCAGGGAAGCTGGCACATCATCATGCATCTTGCTTGACTTGCCAGGACTAAGGGCATTTTGTTAGAAATCCAGTGCAAAAGACAAGCAGACAAGCTGAACAAATTATTTGTATTTATAGAAATCAGAGAGCTAGAAACTGGATTATAACAGATAGATTTGTGTGTGTCCACAGAGTTCTCATGGTATTAACAAACATTACCTTTTCTTTTGTTTTTCTTTTTCCTGTTTGTGTGGTTCCTTGTGATTTAGCAACAATGCTCCTCAAAGCTATCCTTTTATCCTGGAGACATAATTTTAAAAGTGTTCTTATCTAGCCTGCAACACACCATGTTTTTCACTTTTCTTCCTACATCCAGAATATGTGGTACATGTTAAGTTAGCCATACATGCAGTTCTTCCCTTGTCACCTGCTCCAAATCCCTCTTGTGTCTCCAAATGAATGTGTAAAACCCAACCACACAAATCACTGAACTCCCTACACAGTGCATTCAGGCACTCATTTATTCTAAAGTGATGCTCTCCAAGCGAAGGGTTTGAAACATGCAATGCTATCCTCCACCAGATGTTGGGCTGGTTTAAATGCAAATAAACACCCAAAGGGAAAAAGAGACAATGGAATATAATACACTGCTGAGATATGGGCTAGATTTGCGCACAACCAAACTTTCTTGTGGTTTCAGAATTTTTTCAAGTTTCTTTCCAACACAATTTCATTCTTACCCCCTTGTGGTGGTATGTCCTGCTGAGTGCAATATTCTTGCAAAGTTCCTGTTTTCCCTTTCAGTTGCTAATATATATCCTCAGAGTAACAAGGATACATATTTGTCTACAAATTTTTACTTTCCCTGTTGGAAATGTTTATGTTCCCTGCTTAGAGCAGAGCAACAGCTCCTCACTGCTACTGAGTCTGCAGAGGACAGGACAGAGAGGTGAAGGCAGTGGGCTTTCTGCTGTCTACCATCAGTACATCACTCCGGGTGAACCTCCAAATTTTTCACCCACTCTTTCTTCTCAGACAGCTGTCAATAGCCCTACCTAAGATTGACTAGTCTTAGAAGACTAAAAATTGGACTGAAAATTGGGTGAATATCTGGAGACCCTTAACATGGGTACATAGTGTTAGGGGACATGGGAGGAGAAGCCAAAAGATGACGTTCCTTCATGGCAATTTTCTTCCATGCACCAGATGGAGAAGGACAGAATAAGAAGAGGTTTCCCTTCATACCTCTTTGTTCCTCCCTCCAAAATATTCCCCCCCACCCCATAATCTTAAAGTTTCATAAATGCTCTTTTGCCACTTCTGACTTTTATACGCATTCTGGTCCTTTGCTCTCTCCCTCCCCCCGCTCCCAATTACGTACTCACATAAAGTCCTGTTCTTCAGCTTTCCCTTCCTCCTCCTCTTTCAGTCTGTCACCAGATTTCCATCTGTGCTTTCCTAGGTTCCCTTCTCTAGTTTTAGACCCTCCATCTGCAAAATATATCCCCCTTGCACTGACTAAATACCTATCAGGAGGTTTACAATTGGGATTGCAGACATTTGAGGAAGATGTCTGGCTGTCAAAACAATTCAGATCAAAGGCAGACATTGATCACCAGGAAACTTCCTCTAAACCTATACAGAAAAACCTGAAACTAAACTGAGATAATTCCACTCATTTTTAATGACTGCAAGAAGTTTTAGGAGGTACAAAGTAGGCGATGATCTCCAGTAGAAAGAAATGCTTAACACTGCTTCTAATCCTGAGTTTCTACAAGCATCTCCAGAGAAGCTGAACAAGCTACAAAAATAACTGCTTGAGGGAAAAGAAACTTTGCAAGGGTTTCTAACCATGCCTAACCAGGACACAGTGCCAGAGCATTTTGGTTTTATGATACTTACTAGGTTTGTGCTTAAAAGACTTCCATCACTGACATGATCTCAGACAGGCACCCATGGAACATTATTCTGATGAGAAGGGGAGTTAAAGCAGAAGTACACCACTCCATCCTCTGGTCCAAAAGAAAATCCTAAACTCCTGCTGTGACATCGAGCTGACTTATCTCAATTATAGAAACAAACAACATTGTGGCAAAAGGACAGGCTCCTTCTTAATGCCTATTTATTGAGGAAATCATGAAAGAAATAGAAATCAGGAGAAAAATAACATGATTTATTTTCTTTCAATTACTAGCATGAAATACAATACAATATAAAGTTTTACAAAGGTTTTAGATGGCCTCTTGCTAAGGATGGTATTTTAAGCATTCTACAAAGGCTTAAGCAAATGAATAGAATTATTAAATAAACAGATATGCATAGATTTTTTTAAATTATGAACTATGTTTTAGAGAGCCATGAGTAAATGAGAAAGTGTGACATCTTGATCTAATTCCTGAAAAATTTCCTCTTCAGGCCAAATTTGCCTTTTAGACTATACATTCCCCACAACACAATGCGGTTTGTCTTCTTGGAGAGGGTGGTTAGGCTCCACAGAATGATAGTTTGTGAAAACCAGCCTGTTCTGGAACATAAAATGCAGATGACAAAAGGAAAGCGCAGGAACTGAATCACCTGTGGGACAGGGCAAAACAAAATCACAAACTCAAACCCCAGTGCTACTTTGGTTTTTTGAGGAGAGAATTATTTTGCAAATTGCTTTATCAAAATAGGCATAGACAAAACCCCTGATAAAATTTTTTTGCTACACATGCTTTCATTGTGTAGAAATTCCTTGTTCTCTCTTTAAAAATGCGTGAACTTGCTGCTAAAAACACAGAAAATAATACAAATTAAAGCAATTATTGTCTGTGGCTTGCAGAGCCACTGGGCACTCTGCCTTAGGGGGTTTGCCAGGAAAAGAACAAATTCAGGGTCTTGATTAACTGGGGTCTTAGAGGTGAGACAGAACAGAGAAGCCTAACAGACGAATACATGGGGATACAATAGGAAAAGAAAATGCAACCACATGAATAACTATCCCTTCTGGATGCTAAAACATCTCTGCTTGAGTTTCAAAGGGTTTGTCAGGTGGATGTGTCTGATCTTTGGCTACCAACTGTGATCTAACACCCCTTGAAGGTGAAGCTATTATTTTTACCAGATATTTTCACAAAGGAATGTACTTTCTGAAAGGAAAGGAAATTATAGTAATAAGGCTGTTTCTGAAATGTTTTGGGTTGCTATGAATTTTGCATAAAAGTGAAAAGGGGTTAATTTTTGAAAGGATAAAAAGAGCACAGTTTCTGTCATATTGCTGAGCTCTTTCTTCTTGACCAAACGAAGGCTCAGCCGAGAATGCAGGTTAACACGGAGAGATTTCAGCACTCGCCTACCTCTGCCCGTTACTAAAATAAATCCATTCTCTGCACACATCGAAAAAACAAGTTTCGGTGTTGTTTCCTTGTATCTTGCATTATTACAGCTGCCAGGATCCGTTTTCACACTGGGAAGTTGCTCACAGCACGGCTGTTCTGTGGCTTCTGCTGGATGATGCGCAGCGCCAGGCACATCCTCCAAGGCCATATTCTCTGTTTGCTGCGAGAAAACGTTGGCACGAAAGGGCTGGGTGAGATACGCTCGGTTTGGGTTTCCTAAGCAATCTCTCAGCTCCTTGCTTTTCTCACCGAGGTTTAAACTCCCCCTAGTGAGTTTGGAAGGCATCTGCGGGAATTAGTCATCCCATGGAAGGGTTTTCTCTTCGGGTTTTGTTCAAGAGGGGGAACTGAGCTGCAAATCGCTCCTCTCTGGTCCAGTGTGTGGAAGTGGGAACTTCAGACTGAGGCAAAGCAATTTTATTTATGGTTACAGAAGGGGTGGAGTGTGGGAGTGGGGACAGCACCTATGGATGTCTTCGCTTTGGCTGTTCTGGAGGAGTTGACACTCTGCATCGGATCCCTTCCCACCTCAAGACTTCTCTGTGTCCCACAGGGCTCCCTCCAGCTGCCACCAGGTTCCCGCTGGCTCCCTGTCCCCATTTCCAGCCACTAGAGACCACCCAGCCCAGTTCTGTCTGCAAATCAAGTAAAAAGGAGTAGGGTTTTATACAGTTTTCAGTGAAGTTTTCTCACTATCTTTCATGGCAAACCCAATGAAGGATATGGTTCAAAAATATTCAGCACACAAATAGGGATCTTGAGGCATGTTACATTTTGAAATGAAGCCTTACACCGTCTAGAAATTAAATGGATCAACAGAAATTTCAGTGAAATTTTAAAAATTTGACAGGCTGGCCCTAAATATTATTCTCTTCTCTTTTTACGTGGGTAAATTATTCCTTTACTGAATCTTGAAATCTTCTGCAAACACCTTAGTGTAGAGCAAACTTCGCTATTTATTCTTCCGTGCTATTGGCAGTTGTAATTGTGCAACACCTTAACAGGTGGCAAATTCATATGCCCAGGAAAAAAGAGTAAGAGAAAGACGGAGAATAATTCATGGTCTCACTAAAGGAAAAAGCCTCAGAAACAGCTTGCTGGAGGATGACTGCCATGGACTCCCAGCCTATGTCGTACATATTTCAGATCCATCAATATTTTCCCTTACAGAGGCACCAGCGTGGGAGTACTGAAAGAAAGAGGAAATAAACAGGCTGTGTTAGTTTTTCTGGCTTCCTGGAAAGTGCTAAGTTGCTCAAATGCTGCTGGGGCCTTTGCTGAACACACAGCTCTAGGGAACCAGCTCAGCCTGTCTCACTGATGGACTGTCTCTCTGTGGGTACAAAGCACCCATTTTACAAATATTGGCACCTGTGAGCCAGGTGCCTCAGAACCTTTGGCTGGGTTTTTTTACATTACATGATGTTTCTTTGCGAAATTAATTATGGAGTATTTCATGGGTCTTCTAGTTTTGTGTCTTTATGATGCAATGACCAATTTATTATTATTTTTTACAGCTTTTTCCCAAAACCATGAGAATTAATAAGTCTACAGATTGTAAAAGAGTGAATCATATGAAATTCACATGACTCCTGGAGGTGGGGTTCTATGAAAATCATTGAGTTATTCTGAGATTCATTAGGGTTATGAGCTTTGACAGGACCAGTGTCCATAATCCTATCAGTAAGTTTAAGGCCAGGTCAAAAGTCAAGCAAACTGAAAAAGTGCCTTAGGCAGGAGCCTGCAGGGGGTTATAAAATGGTTATTGCCTACTCAGATGATGTCAGTGCTGTGGAAAGCTGGGCTGACAGCTGATGGCTGGGCATGTGGCAGCCCTGGGAAAAGCTGGCAGTTGCCTGTCAGTGAATCAGCTCCCAGTTGCGTTAAATGAGAATAGGGCTTAGCCAGCGGGTCCTCACCCGAAACCCCCTTGACAAATCTGAGCAAGAGCATCTGAGAAAGATCTTCTCTTAGCTCTGCTTCTGCTGCTCGTTGAAAACAAAGTTTCTCTCTCCCTTTGTTACTTTTTCCTCCCTAATTTAAAGTTCATTGTGGTGTATGTAGAGGAAAGCCTTGTCCCATAACAACAGGTAGATTGAAGGTATGTAGAACAAGTAGATGTTTTTTGTCCTGTTCATCCTGAAAGGAAAACAGAAAAGATAATATATCTGTAAAGGAGAGAAGCGGTACTAGTGGGTGTATTTCTGTCAGTATTAAGTTGCATGGAGACTAAAACCGTTTCTGTGAGAAATGTCTCAGTGCTTTCCTCTTGGGTAGCAAACAAGCAAAGTGACAGGCTGTGAAACACAAGGTACTGTTTGCTTTCATTAGGGTTTATTTCCCATTACACCTTGTTTGAGAACAACTTGCTAATTCAAAATGGCATGGGCAGAGCTGTAGAGTGTTTCCTCATATGTCTGAAATGTGATTTGGGGTTTTCTTTTTGCTTGCTCTTCCTCACAGATTTTGGACCTGTTAAATAGAGATTCACAAGGCATTATTACTGCTCTGCTCTCCAGGCATCTACGAATCCCGTAGCTACTCCACTAGCTGTACCTTGTCTTTCTCCCAGTTAATCTAAGCTGCACAGACAAGCCATATCAATCAAACCGTGCTCTTAGGCTGAATTGCTTCCAGCCACATGGCAAAGGTAAGGTATCACCACCTTCCTGCAGTAACCAAGCCTCCCTGCCAGGGCACAGAGGATAAAACCAAAGCCTTTCTCTCTCTGCTTGCAGGTCAACATTTGCTTTTTCAGTTTGGCCACAGCCCAAGCCCTGCTGTCAGCTGAACTGGCCACGGATCCTGGTCCACGCTGCCCAGTGCGCGGCCCCGGATTCTCCCACGCGATAGCCAGCAAACACCCAGGGCGGCGCAGCCTGGGCGCAGCTCCGACCACACGTGCCGATACGGATGAGGAGCCTCGGGGTGGCTCTGCCTGGGAGAGGTGAAGGCATGTCTGAAACAAAACCTGTAAAAGACCTAGCAGGCGGTCTTTCTCGCAGTCATTCAAAATGGCGTGGAAGTAATTACCGCTAACACTTCCTGAGGTTTGCCTTCAGACACCGGCACTGCCATGGATGATTTCGCGATGCAAACACAAGGGGTGGTGACTGCAACAATTGCAATATGCAGTCATGTTTCTGTTAGCAGGTGTCCTAGTGAAGTTGTAAGTAGGCAAGTTTTAATAAGAGGAGTCTTATGATCAACAGTGGCCAGCCCCCTATTTTGTTTAAAAGTATAAAAAGATCTGGTTGCAAACTTGATTTTACTGAAAAGAAGAATCTATGATCAACAGAAATCAAAACTGTTTTGATGAAAAAATGCTGAGTTTATGTCAGAAAACTGATTGAAAATGGAAATATCTGTTTAATCAAGAAAATATTTGGAGAAAAAATTCTCGGCCATCTGTATTTAAGTCTCCTTGATGACAGGTTCTTTTCTTTCCTGAAGAGCTTGCCTCAACATCAAGTTGTGCTGGAATAAATTATTCAGGACCAGCCACTTGCTTCTGGATAGCACCATGTGTGAATAGTCTTACTCAGTAAGAGCCCTACACATGTCTGCACAGATCTTGTGTTAACTCCACAATTCATGTAGCAGGGACAGGAATAGAGGGGCCACTGATGTGTTTTTCTCAGGAGTTTCCTCCGTGACCAGTGGGAGAGCAGGCTGCAAAATGAATTCTCTTTAATGATGAGGGGTTAAAACAACACGGGACAAGAGGACTCCAGAAAGTATAGGGGGAGCTTTTTCCTCTCCTTGCCGTGAGAAAGCAGAGTTAGCCTCTGCTCCTTTCCCACGTACTGGTGAAACAGAGCTTTAGAGAGCATTTGGGCCCCTTAGCAACTGCGTGGGCTCCTCTGGAAGAGCTCACTTTCTGCAAAAATCCCTCTTAGGTCTCTCTCTTCTGTGTCAGAAACGGAGATACCCTGCTGTATGCCATCCTCCCCCTTTCCTACACTGTTCCCTGCTCCCCATGGCTTCGTCCATCCCGGAAAGCAATTGCTCTGGTACTGGCAGTGTAAAGTGACGGCAGCCCGAGGTGGCTTCTGCTGTGACAGCAAAGGTGAGGGTGTTCCCAGCATGTCCCCAGCGCACGAACAGGTCTCCCTGATATGATCTGCGCTTCTCAACCACCCGAGGAGAAGGATGGGGCGTGAAACCTGATGGCGTCACCTTCTCCATGAAGGGCCAGCACGGCGGTGTGCGGGAGCAGGTCAGGCTCCCTGAGGGCTCACTCTCACCCACCGCTGCCTCCCCAGACCATCCGTGTGAGTAGTCGGTGGTCCTCTGCTCTACCAGGTCCCCCAGTGCTGGGGTGGGAGGTTCCAACTGCTTTGGGAGTGCTCTCCAGACATGTCCAGGACTGCAGCTCCAGCGACACCCGGGCATGCAGAATGACAGGTTTTAGGACACACCCTCACAGTGTTTCAGAAATGCAAATGGAGGTATCCTCTCTGCATCTAATCTCCTGCACCACCACTTAAATCCCTCCCGGTAACACTTGGTTAGAGAGCTCAGTTGTTCTGTTACAAACATGGTTGGAAAGAGAAACATATGTTTTACATTATTTACTTTCTTTTCATTAGATGTTGAACAGAGCATCCTGCTATTTTGACATGCAAACCTATCACCTGCGCTTTAAACTTACCCCTCTCCCTCCCCGCAAAATGCCTCTAATAATCACAAAAGCAGGAAAATAAACACATACGCTTTCTGTTAGCTTAATTTCTAATAACATTTTCTGCTCTGATTTTATTTTGTTAGTCGCTTTTTACATTTAATTTGGCAGCTGACCAATTGAAATGATGCTCTATTTATGCTTTTTAGCAAATGATTTTGGCTTTGAATTCTTAACATTTCATTCATGGTTATTTGTTCTTGTATTTAGTACATATCCAGCTTGCCTGCTTTGTAACTTCCGAATGAGAATATTATAAATGCCTCGAGGCTTATTAGAACTTGGGCTCTTTTTTAAAAAAAAAAATCAAATTTTTTTGACACATTTTTAATATTCAGTTTTTCATGCATCTGAACAAATGACTTACCAGGGTGCATTGTAGCTAATGTAGTGAGGAGAATATTTCCTCTGCATGATGATCTCAGGGAGTGAGAGTGTGTACGTGTGTTTCTCTCTAGATATTTGTGTGTCTGTTGGTTACTCTTCAAGGTCTGTCACTTTGCAGTTGAACCCAATATTGGCATGGGCATATCTACCCAATCTCTTTCTCTAAGTAAAGGATCTGATATCCAGCAAAGAAGTTGTAGCTGTCCAAGTCCAAGTACATTGAAGAAATTCACAAAAAGCCCTAAAATAGGAGCATGGAGCAAAAATTACTCAGTGAAATGGCCTGTTCTGAAACTAGGTAGACATGAAGGTCTCTTCTAACATCAGATTATATGTATGTGGGAGATCCAGCACCCTGCTAATTGTGAACTATGCTTTTCTGTAAAAGTGGCTTCGTTAACCCCTGGAGCAAGCAAGAAAGCAACGTGCAGGAAAGCTCAGGCCTAAAACGTTAGAACTACAGGCATCTCCTTTATTCTTCTTCAGAAGCATCTTATTCTGCTAATATTCCCCCTTGACATAGGAGAGCTGCTGCTACAACTCTACTTGAGTAAAGTTTTAGAACTTCAAGAATGATTTTGTATAAAGTTACTGGGGAAAATTTGAAAATACCAGAAATAGGGACTTCTGAAATTTCCTTTGAAAGGTTGCCCTGATTTACCATACAGACAGCATGACTCTGTCATGGCAGTGATGTAAAAATATCTTTGATGTCTTGTGGGGTAATATCAGAGTTGGACAGTGCTTGTTAATCACATCCTCTCCTTAGATCCTGTGGTGTAATTTATAATTTAATGTCTTAAAATCCTCCTTCAAGTTTGTATGCGAAATTCCTTGTTTTCAATCCTAAATTGTCACATCCTACTAACAAATGAAGTTGATTACACCATGCCCTATCACCTTCAAAAAACAGCTAAGCTCTGCCAGTGCCATTAAGAGCATTTGACAGTGTAGAGAAATGTCATTATAGGCCTCTTACTTTTTCAGATTAAATAGACCTAATTTCTATTGCCTTTCTCTACAGGTCATGTTTCCTCAACCTCTTATTACCCATGTTGCTTTCCTTTGGACTTTCTCCATTTTGTCTAAATGCCTGCTAATGTAGGATATCTAAAATTATACCCCACCACAAGACCTCACGAGGGCATTGAAATAATTACTTTGCAGGTCTTGCAAATTCAGCAACAGGGGAAAAAAAAAAGTTCCAGTGAAGGTTATGAAGTGCAGAGAGACCACCTTCTCTGAGCTTCAAATTGGTGGTGGCCAAGAGCCTATTTTGGAAAGCAGTCTACCTTTTTAACAGCAGTGTGCTACTGAATGCCATTCATCTTGTGGCCTACAAAAATCCTCAGAGCCTGATCTGCAGCCTGGCCGCACAGCCAGCTCCTCCTCACTGCACTTTACTGAGTCTGCTTTTTTCTTTCTTACTGGGATATCTTGCACATATCCGTTCTGAATTTAATCTGACTAATTATAGCCCAACTCCCTCCTATATAAACATCATCTACCAAAGACAGAGAAATGAGCTGCTTCTTTCCACAGGGCAATTGTGCCCCTGTCACACATTTGACATATCTTTTTAAACCTCAGTTGTGCACACAGTGAAGGTCCTAAAAAACAGCCTTTCCAACAGGGTCAGTGAATATGCTGTGTAATTAAGATGTGTAAACCAAAAATCTACAGGTCTGGCCATCTGTTTTGACTTGCCTGGCTAGGAGAAGTGCCCCACAACAAGCCGATGTTTAATACTTGGATGTGGTCTCTGGTTTGCCGATGCTCACGTCTGTCTGTTTGGAGGGCATGGTGCCCATTTCGCGTTGCCGAGGCACTTGGCACCACTTTGGGCTCGGAGGGGCTCGTGCAGGCAGTCTGCACAGGCTTGCTGGGTTGCATCTGTTCTTCTGGATCTCCCACTGGTGTGTTCTCTGGCTATGCCAGCACAGCTGCCGCATGTCTAGTGTTTGCCTCACGTCTGCCTGAAAGGCCCGTGCCAAGGAAAATCAGCAAGGAGCAGGGAGAGACTTGGAAAGCTAGACGGGAACTTGTGGCAAGTGGCTTTCTTGGGCTGGGCTACAGGGAGCTCCACTGAGTGAGTTAAACCCAGAAGCACTGGTGCTGCACCAGGCTTGATAGAGGGGCTGGGTGTTGGGAGAGAAGACAGCAGAGCCTTCAGAGCTGTCAACCCAGAGGGAACCGTGTCACTGTAGCAGAGACCCACACAGTGCTGTTGGCTTTCTACCTAGAAAGCATGTCCCAGGGGCTTTTCCTCAGATCCAACCTTTGCTTTAAGCAAGTTCACTATAGGATTGATTTTGTGCTCCTAGATACCACCTGAGTTAGTGTTGGTGTACTTGAAATTGTAAGAATGACCGTAAGGGATCAGAAAACAGGGCCATCAGACCTGGTATCTTTTCTCTATCCCCATGCCCAGGTGCGAGTAAGAACAGCAAGCGCAGGATACTGCTGACCAGAAAGTCTCCCTTCCAGTGGCTGGCAGCACAGGCACTCCCTGAGCCGGGAGTATTACCTTCATATTTCATAGCTCTCAAAGGATTTCTACACATTAATTTGTACAGTTGCTTTTGAACCCAAGTCAGTCTGAATAACCAGTTTTCCATGACAAGGAGTCCCACTGCTGAAGTACACAGCGCCTGAAGAATGACTGCAGTCCACCTATATCCAAGACAACAGAAAGAATACCTATTTATTCACTTTGTACCTCATCATTTCTGGTGCCTAAATGCACTATTTGTCTCCCAGGGTGCTGGGAGCTTGGCAGTGCAGCACCATAAACTCAGAATGCCTCCAGTCCACAGAGGTTATTGCTCTTGCTTAACCTACTCCTGGTATATCCTTGGCTACACAGTGACTCAGCTTCAGAAGGAAGAACAGCAAAGCTCCTTCCTTCGCTCTGCCTCGATGTCTGTTAAACCAATGATCAAGCCCAGGTTAGGAAAAAGGTGAGTTCAAATCCAGACAGGCCGAGGAGGGCTAATGACCCAAGTCTTGCAATTCTTGGGCAGGTCCCTAAGCCATTTGTTGGCAAGGCTGGGACTTTTCTCACTGCTTTCCACAGAAAGAGCTGAAAAAGTTGCTTTCCTTCTGCAATCAACATGAGAGTCTGAAGCCCAACATTATCAGCAACTCAGTTAAATGAAGGAACCTCTCCCTGTGCCATAATTAAAATAATAACTGCAGTGATTGATTATTTGTATGTCAATGCTGTTTTGCAGCCCCAGCTGTGCAACCAGTGAGAGAAGAACTTACAAGCACAGAATAAGAAGGCAAAGAACAGTTTTAAAAGTGCATAATCACTACTGGTTTTGTTCCAGAAGCACTTCAAGTTTCCACCCACAGCTATAGCACTTTCTCCTGGAGGTTGCTTGTGCCTGTGTTAAGAGCCATTCCCTGGTTTTGTACCCTACCTATATAAGAATTGAACTATTTGCAGGTGCTCATAAAGGCTTGTGCCAAACTCAGAAATTCACCCCAGGTTTGGATCAGGTTTGAATATTGATATTGTGTGTCTGCTTGTACAAGAGGAATGGTATAAAATTTATGTATACGGTTTGTCATTGCTGATAAAGAAAAAAGGAAAGATAGCAAGAAAAGCCTGTTTAGATATGAGATATTATGAGACATCGTGTGTACTGTCCACAGCCTATCTAAGCCAGAGAGGATATAATACATGCATAAAAATGAGAGGATTTTGACAGTCTAGTTATAATATTTCTCTGAGTAACATACATTGACTTAGCTGAAGGTGTCTCTGACTCAAGCATCTGGCATAGATTTATCACAAAAATTAGATTTGGCCTCAAAGCTGGAGTAACACCTGACAACTTAACTTTGATAAAGGCGGTAGGTTTTGAAGAAGAGGTACTATGGCCACAAGAATGAGAAAGGAGCCTGAATTTGTTGAAGATTTGTCACCTTTGACTGTTTTTAAAAAACAGCCTTCTTTGAATGGCTCCTGAGCTGGGAAACTCAGTCTATGCTTGCACAGAAACTTTTGCATCCATTAAAGGTGTCCATTTCTTGTTTAAGTATTTGTTTAAGATAAAAGCTACCAATCTTGGAGGCTGCTGCTAAAAAATCTGAGCAATCTTCAATAATTTGAGGATTAGGGTAAAGGAGAAGATAAAACTGAGATGCAACGGGAACTGCATTCTAAAAAATAGTCCCAGTGCAGAGATTCCAAATGCCAGCATCCTCTGAATGGCACAGGGACTCTTCTTCTGTAGGACTGCACACTTTGGTGCTCCTAGCCCAGTATTCTGTCTTTAGGAAACTCCTACCCCCCACCCTAGCTAGTTAGATCACAGCTTCTTCACTTAGACTTTTATTTTGTGCTCCATTTCCCCCCCTCTTTGCTTTTCTTCCTTTTGCCAGATCTTCCTGATTTAACAAAAACTGTCCATTGATCCAAGAATGACAAAGAAATTTTTAAAAGAACCATACCCTGCAAGCAATCAACATGGGTAGCTCCAAAACCAGTCTGAAAAAAAAGAGAAGTATGTGGAGTTTGTGCAGTTGTTTTTTAAATTAGGGTAAATGTTTTCCATTAAAGTTTCCAAATAGGAATCCAGAAAACAAGGAGAGATAATAATAGTAGAAAAAAAAAATGCAATTACAGTCTGTACTTCTTGGAATAGAAGCAATTTCAGTTATTGTACAGATTAAATTCCCTCCTGAGTTACACACAGAAATGCCAGAGATTTAGCAAAGGACAGTGCTGAGAAAGCCTATCACACCACAGTGTATGTCTTCAACTTTTTGTCCTATTCTTCCCAGGTTACTGTTAACAGTTTAGGGAGAGATACTGGGGACAAGTAAGAGCTAAACCAGACGTGGACACTAGGTTCCTTATTACTCTAAAATTTGGTTCTTCTATTCCTTGAAAACTGTCCATTTCAAAGAAGGAGCTGTCTTTCGTGTATTTAGCTGTCATTTACAAGTGTCTCCCATTTAATTTCTATGAATTATTCATCATCTGCAGATGGAATCCAAGCCACCCATCGCAAATATCGAGCTGTTGAAAGCCAGACCCTGGTCCAACAGTTACAAGTCTGGATGCTCCAACTGGAGAGGCATCAAATGGCTCGTTAGAATAAGATGAATATTAAATCCTTGCTTGGAAATATTCCATAACAGGGATTTCAAATTTATTCCTTCCTCTCATAAATTTATTTGATGAATGTATTCATGTAAAGCTGGAGATAAAATGGAGAAGTGGATGAAGAGCCTTGTGTTCAAGCCTCTCTGTACCATAGATTTAGGTACAGTTCCCACAAACTTCCCACGTCACATTAGGTAAACCAGTTAAACTATTTTGTGCCTCAGCTCCCACTTCAAATGGGAAGGCATAATAAAAAAAAGATGTTGGGATGACCACTTCCTTGTAGTTTCTGTAAGTAAATGCAGCCAGGTGAAGAAGTTTCCATCAATAAGAACTTTTTAATGAGGAACCTTTTTTAAGGGAAAGAAAAGAAAAAAAGCAGAAAAAAAGAACCAAAACCACAAAGCAAACCAAAATAAAACATGCTGCTATTTCTCTTATGGTAGGACTTTGAAATATTGTTCTGTGAGAAAAAGTCAGAATGAAACTGTGGTATGATTCAAAGAAGTTGAAGTTCACTTGAAAGTGTACCAAGAAGGAAAGGTATTCCAGGAAGATGAATTGCAGAATTCCTTGGTGGTCTAAAATGTTTGACCAAAAAAGCTATATTTTAAGTTATAGAAAAAGTTATAACAGAGACAGTTCAAATCTCTGTGACCACTTTGGGAAGAGTGATGGAAGCTTCTCCATCTCTTATAACCTTGGTAGCTTAACAGACAAAATGTGTGGAAGCTTCTGGTTCCTGGAAGGTCCCACATCCAGTGGAGCTTGAAACGTTTCCTGATTTACTAGATCCGCTCCTTCCCATCACAGTCCTTTCCACAACCCAATTTTGTTGTTCTCATTCTATTTCTCATACTCTCAGGGGAAGGACTCTGGAAGGGTAAGAATGAAACAAGAAGGTCTTGTGGTCGAGGACAGTATATATGAAGGTGGCATATTTATTTCACTGTCTTTATGCCACGTCAGAGTAAAATAATAACAGCTTTTTTTAAACTGGATTCTACTCCGGATTTATGGACATTTACTGACAACAATAAGCAAAACATCACTGTAGTGCTAATCACCTGGTCAATTAGCCTATACTGCTCCAAAGCACAGCTGAAAGCACAAAGAGGCGTTGCCCCATCACTGTCACCGGGTAAGAGTTTCCTGGTCAAGCCCCTCTCACATTCCCTTCCCTTCAAACCCATTGCTGACTGGGTTTAGAGTCTCAGCTCTGCTTGCCCTCCCAACTCTTTGCGCTAAGGGCAATCCGCCTGTAAGCGTCATGTCCCAGCTGTAAAATCAGGGCCCTGGGACCTCACTTCTACATGGTTTTTTATCCATTATAAAGTGTCAGAAAAATGTTTGATTTCTTGAGTGATACATTGCCTCAGCAAATATACTGGATCTTCTGCTCTCTGCTTCATTTTCTGCCTATACCAAATTCTGAATGAAGAGGTGAGATAAAATGGACTTACACAGGAATCTAAGAGAAAAATCACCTCACCGCTTATCCTGTTCACTGTTCGTGTTCTGGGCTGTGGGATGGAGTAAGGATGGAGCTCTCGTGCTGCCACACAGCCCCTCCATCCCCTTCTTTAATCTGTCAGCGACACTATTGCATCTGGCCCTGGACCAAGGGTTTTTGGAAGCTTGTGGGACATACTAAAGGCAGCAAAAAAGTAGATGAAAGAGGAGGAAGGGAAGAGGAATAGGTGAACTACACAGCCATGGGAAAGCTGAGGAACAGGACTATGTGGAGAAGTACTTAGGACAGGCTGGAACAAGTGACGAAAAGAGCAGACGGAGCTGGAAGGCAGGGCTTTGAATCCCAGACCTTACTCTTTCTGTGGCCTTTGGCATGCCGCAGAGTTAAGTGGAGCTGGAGTTGTCAGGTTTATCAGCTATTCTGCGTAGGGCAGGTTGGGATCCTCTCACCCAAACGAATCAGTAATGCTGCGTGGCAGCCCCCCACTTAGTCTCATGTGGGTGCTGCTGGAGCGAGCGCAGCCCAGCCCCGGCGGGACACCGTGAATGCAGAGGTGGAGGGGTGGTACAGAAAAACGAGGAGGAGGGAGCTCACAGGTGGTACCGCAGGACTCTCACGAAACGTCTAATCTCCATGTTTTCTCTTTTATTATCAGTATTATTCCTCCTGGATGGCCTAATGACAGGATAGATTAAAAAGAATGAGGTGCTTTGAGAGTAGAGTCATTACGAAAATGAAACTTTGCTTGTTTAAAATACTGCGTAACAACTGTGAAAGTTTCCCCTACCCTTGTTTACATCCAGCATAGATTTATTGGCAGTTCTCTTTTCATTGTTGAAGCTATATTCAATTTTACCAGCAACAATGTATTGTGATTGGAGTGAATTGAATTTTCTTTTCCATTCAAAAATGATTAGATGCACAATGTAGAACTGAATAATAAGCATCCATCCATAAATGTTTCGCCTGTGGTTATACAGCATCATGTGCCTTCATCACTGCTGTACACAGAAGATATCATTATAGGGACTCAATAGGGTTGAGCCAAATGGTCACTTCTGCTTAGTTCTGTCAGATACTATACTAACATTATAACCTTGGAATAGAATTCCAACTCGGATCCCAAATATGGGCTCCTAAGGAGAAAAATCTCACTCTTCCAGTCAGCAAAATCAATGAAAATTAGGTTATGAAAATGAGGTTCATTCAATTTTCCTGTTCTACAGTTGTATAAATAGATTATCATCCCACTGTTAAGTGAAAGTCTGCAAGTGAGGTGGCCAGAGGTAGGGAGCAGGGGTTATCTGAACCTTGTCAAACTCAGTGAGACTCCTTGCATCTGCCACCAAAACAGTTTTTAACTTTTTCTTGGAGAAAGATCCAGTTTCCAGAATAGAACTGTGTTTCTCATGGTCAAGACAACGTGTCCAGGATTGCACAGTCTTCAGCATCACGCTACTTCCCATCCCAGTCTGTCTTAATGCACAGCTAAACAGATGAGCTCATCAGAGCTGGGAAAAGGAAGGGAGAGAAAAAGAACAATACTCAGAGTCCTAAGACCCTAGAATTTCTCCCCCCACACACCCCATCATAGAGTAACTTTGTCTTTTGCTTCCTCCTGCTGTCAAACTTCTGAGAGATAAAACAGCATTAAAGTCAGAGAAGTCTGGAAAGGAAATGAGGCTGCTCACTTTATTACTCTTGATTAGCAGCAAATTATTCTCCCAACATTTACTTTCCTTTCATTTATTTAAGAGCGATTACACGCAAATAGCAGTTAAAAACATCAGGTTTTTAATAATAGTTTTATATACCGTTGTAATTACTTCTGTAGCATCTCTGAAGTCTGAAACACACCCCTCCTGACACAAAATCAAACAAGCAGCCTCGCATCTCTCTCTCTTTCAAGTACACTCTCCAAAACAGTATAAAGAAAGATGTAGGAGTTTATTATGTTGGTGCAGTCCAAGCTCAAAGGCTGTACCCCTGCTGAGATTCCCATTGGGTTATATTCCCATATTGAGAAGCCTAAAGACCCATTTTAATTTCCTGTTACCTCAGAAGCTTCTGAAGTGAACCAGTTTACTTAGCTAAGCTGTTGACCCACTCTCCCCTGTACTTTGCTGCCCACAATCACACCTGAAGTCCAGAAGCTCTGACCCGTAGGCCTGTCTTGCGATCCAGGCGGAGCGGGGATGGCATTGGAGCGCAAGGAGCTTTTGCTCAACCCTGGCTTTAGCCTCCCAAACTACAGCTCCCATGAAGCAACACCACGGTAGCATGCTGAAGTTGTCACTTGGCGGTTCATTGCTAGATGCTCTGTGAACATCTTTTTTTCCCCCTTTACCTCTAATATGAATAACTTTGAAAAACCCCACACCAAAACCCACAGACTCTCAGTTTCAGCTCCAGGGGGTGGTTTCTGTCCTCCTACAGAGTCCGTGGCTGGGACACAGACTGAGAGGCTGTTTCAAAAGGGGGGACGGAGCATCTGCCCTCAGAGCACATTTTTTGCACTCAGTACTGTTGTGTCCTTGGGGTTTTTATTTTTCTTTCATAATTGCCATTTATGCTGATTGCCTCTACATCTGAGGGCTAATCCAGATTAAATTGTTCAGTAACAGAATGGCCATACTTTTCCAGACGTTCTGTATATCCAGGAAGAGTTCCCAGGATATCTATCAGTACAGATTCACTCTATTTCTTTCCAATAAAATCTAGCACTGGTGGGAGCTCCAACAGCATCATCTCAAAGTGAACATGACCTTCTGGTGAAGGAACTCAAGCAACCTTCCTCCTCTGGGATTAGAGCATGGTTTATGCCTCATTACTGTGAATAAATTTTCTACATGGGTTTCTGCATGCATGCATACTTGGGCAACTTCACAATATATGGAGATATAAATAAAAAAATGTTTCCTTCAAGTAGAAGCATAATGTTAGGAAGTGGGAGTGAAGAAAGTATTCAACTTGCTGCGTTCTTAGTAAGAGGCGTTTAGAAAAGAAAAAAAATGCCCTTCTCAGCAAACCTGTAGGTCTCTGAGGAGTTATAAAGCATAGATTTGTTAAAATCAGAATTGCCAATTTTGCACAGTTGCTTTTTGAATACCACCACATTTTTAAACAAACTTTATTAGAATTCATATCCAGTTATGGAGCTGTACAGGGCTCCCTTAACAAGCATAGTCTGGCTAGAGGCAATAAATCTGTCTTTGTCACTAATGATGTTTGTATTATTTTAACGTTGTTGATACTGGGGATTTGGGGGGGCGGGGGGCTGCAAGCAATCATCTTTCAACCACAGCTCACCTGCCCTTTATCCTGAACAGAAAAACACTTTCCTCTGTGGATGTCAGGAACACAGCGCGGTACACCAGGGGACATGTCCAAGGACTTCAGCCACATAGCCTGGTAGTCGGAAAACCCCATTCCAGTTCCAGTGAACTTTACCTATTCAATGTGGGGGGAAAAAGTCCTCTGGCAACAACATTTTTCAGTAATCTGCATCTTTGTCACGGGGTGAGTATGGTACCCTGTCAGGAGGTTTTATGATGTGGTCATTTGACAGATAGTCATTTTCTAAATGACTAAAGCAAACTTTATACCTTCAAATGTGGAGGAATCCTGTACCTGGGCCAGGTCCAACCTGTTCAAGTGCTGGAAAATATGTTTCCAAGGTGCAGCTCAAGTGAATCCCTTAAATACATTTATACGTTACGTATTACATATTACATATATATGTATAAAAGTGTATATAGAGAGGAGATTTGATAGCAGCTGGTGCCATGTACTGTGTCTTTTCTTTCTGTCTTGTGATGCTACTACGTCTGTGTGCCCGATGTGGTCCCCCAAACACAGACTAGCTATATCCTTTTCCTCTACTTGTGAAAGGGAGACAACCATGTCTGCATCTCCCTTTGTGAGATTTGTCTCTGGCATGAGAGTTTCTTTTGGTTTGCCTGCTTTGCCTTGAAGCAATGGCATTAAATACAGGGCAGGGATATGATGGTGGTGTGGAAAGGGGCTGCCAGTCCTTGTTTGTGGGGGCATGAAGTTGAGGGGGGCTCCCTAGGTAAGCAGGGAGGGTGCTTTAAGCGCCAGTTCTGGCAGATGGGGGAGGAGGGAGCAGGGAGAGTTTCTGCATCTGTTTCTATTCTGTGATGCTCTTTCCAAGCCTGGGCAAGAAATTCCCTTGTCACACTGGAGACCCTATCCCTTTGAACAGACCTGGCCATACAACTCTGCACAAGTCATGAGGAGTTGGAAAACTTAGTGGGGGGACTATCCAAGTGCTATTGACCTGACCCCCAAACCCTAAAGGTTACGCAGCTGAGAATAACCTTCTGTCTAAACCCTACAGCATGGCCCAAGTTGAATAATTTCACTGGCCTGTGGTAAGAAATCACCTCACCCTGAAAAAGGGCTGAACTCTTGGCACAAAGACCTGACTGTTGACTCCTCTTCTCTCAAGCTGCTCATGATGCCTCAGTTCTTGTGGGTCCTGCAATATTGAGGCAGTAGCTGGAAGAAGCAAAGATATTTTTCTTCAGGCAGGAAGTTATTTCATCCTCTTAATAATGACGTTTTGACTTCGGGATTATCACAAAAACTAATTAGTGCAAGTTTGTGTATTAAGTTTTTGGAGAAACTAGTATTTAAAAATACTAGGAAGGAAGGAAAACAGTGGTTTATACTGGGGGGGGAAAGCAGTATTTGGCTCATACTTTATTAGCAGACTTAACCTTTTGAGCAATAATTTTTATGTATGACTATGGCATGCCCTTTTTGAGTGAATAATGTGATTGTCAAAGATTGTCTTTAAGAATTACAGGACAGATATATTGATAACCTAACTATGAAATTAACAAATTATGCAGACATATAAAATATTATATTTTACACATGATTTTGGCACCAAAACCAAGATTTCATTTAGGGTCCTTGTCATCGTGAATTTTAGATCACTGACTTTATTGCTTTGTGGAGTTTCAAGCTGGGCACACAGTACTGGGAAAAAATCACCCACAAAAATTAGGCCATGGTGGATTATCCTTCTAAAATTTCTAACCCGACAACAACCTACATGTCTGTGTAGCTCCATTTGTGTGGAGAGTTTTGCTGCTGATTTCATAAGGATTACTTGCTGGAATAAACTTATGAACTGTGTATATTCATAACCATGCTTCTTGATGAATAGAGATTTCTTCTGTAGCTTCAAAGGCAAATTGAAGAATTCAAGTACATCCATCAAGTACATCTCACACTTGAAAAGATGATCTTTGCCATTATTTCATATTACTTAAATATTAGGATGCCTTGTAGAATTACCTGCAAGATATCTAAAATGGGAAGAATTTCATCAGTGGATGGACATTTCCCCAGACAGTTGCACTGACTTAATGCCAGAGCTTCGATGAAGTGAATTCACTATTGTGTCTGCCCTGTGTGATCTTGGACCAGCGATGACCTTGGACCAGTGATGACTGGTGCAACAGACCTGCGGGGTTCAACCATCAAGACGAGTTATGAAACAGGAGCACTGTCCCTTTTAGCAGTTTTTTTATTGATGTCTTCCTCCAGTCCAGTAGCTGGGAAATGACTTAGGGCTAAGAGGTATGATGTGACAGAAGCACTATCCAATATTGTAGCTATGTCTCAAAAGCAAATGAACAATACTTTGTGTTCAATGCTTGGTTTCCCAGCCAGATCCTCTGCTTTGTTTTCCCATACTCTCAAAACAGGAGTCCTTAGTTGTGCCAATCTCTAAAGCTGAAGCCTGGGGCCAGCTCCCTCATTAGTTTTTTCCCATTGAATTAAGCTTGCTTCATTGCTGTTTTCTTTAAATAAAGATAATTTTTAAAGTAATAAATATAAGTCCTTTGCTGTTGACATGTGAGCTTCAAGAGGACATCCTAACATTGTCTTCATACTTTCCTCCTGCAGGGCAGAAAAACTCCCCCTATGTTTTAAGCTAGAAACTGAGATAAATTTATTTCTGAAGCTAGCAGCTCGCACTTCTACTGAAACCTCAGAGAGGATGGACTGACTGCAGTTGTAAGCACGGGTTGTACATCTGCTCTTTCTGTCCCTGCTGCTTTAAATGACAGGATCTGGTGATTCTAGTTTTCCCTTTTTGGCGAATTATCAGAAACAGTTGTTGTTTTTCCTCCCCCAGCTTTTTCCTTAACAAAACTGAATTGGAAAGTATAGACAGACATAGACCTTCTGGAGAAGGTGCTCTCCTCAACTGAACCCAGGTCTCCTATTTCTAACATGGGTGCTCCTGCTGAGCTACTCTACAATAAAAGGAGCACCATCAAGTCCCTCTGGGTACTTCTGCTGTTATAAGCTGTACTTCAAGTGGCTGCTAGGTTTAGACCTTATGGGTGAGATTTAGCCAAGGTTACAGGCAAATAATATCAATGAGCGAAGTGGCAAAGGTAAGGATTTACTGATGAAAAACTAGGTATCTCCCTGCTCAGGACTTCCAGAGTTGTCACTGTTGATTAAGCAGTAATATCCTGTTGTGGGTACCAAAGTTGCACAAATTCACATCAGACCTCTGCCACATTTCCTCAGTTCTAAAATCGGGGACAAGAAGGCTTCTGACTTCCAGAGGAGGTACACAGGATATTTAGGATGCTGTCACACTTACATATCCATCCTCAGTTTCCTGCCATGACACAGGAGTAAGACGATGGCACACATTTCCCTGCTCCCTTTCACCATCCCAGCTCTCTCTCCTGTGTCGGCTTGAAGAGCAGGCAAAGACCAGTTTATGTTACCACATTGGACTGTGAACTCTAGTGATAGACACATGCCCACTCCTGGCATAGGGGTAGGGATAGTAGCTGAAGGCTATTTACATAAAGAATTTTTTTTCTTACTCTTTGAAATGCATTGGCTTCTTTGGGAACAAGCTCAAGACTTTCCTCTTCCTAACCTAGGTTGTGACCTACCAAAAAATTTAAGTTCTCCTGTGCTCCAGCCCTAAAGAGATAAGCACTGTGACCTGAGTGAGCAGACCTCCGTTCATGACCCTTCACAGAAAGTGGGAGAGGGTTGGCATAATTCATTTTTATTCCAGCTATAAAAGTTGCTTTGTTTGATGAGCAGATAAGACATTTTGTCGGGAAATCGTTCTCAGCAGACACAAGTCTGCCAGGTTCAGAGAGTGGGTTGGATGCCTACTTGCACTTGATGCCCTAAAGAAATGAGAGGGCTGTATCCCACCTGCTGTTGTCAGAGTTTGGAGCCCAAGAACCATGACAAATGGTGCACAAGATAAAAATACTGCAATGAAAGAGAGGGGAGAAGAAAATGACCCACAGTAAATGAGAAAAGTAAAAGGTTAATTTTCCTTGGCAGTTATTACATATCTTTCTCTCTTTTTTTTTTTTTTTTTTTAGTGTGTAAATTTAACAGTATTGCCAAGGAATAGATTAAGCATTTGAGAGAAAACTCCACAGCTTTGGAAAAAATGAGAAAGGAGAAACCAAAACTCCTGGCACTAACAGACTACTAATTTGGGTCTGTAGCAATTAATTAGATTTATCTTAATTAAATTTTTTCACACCGCAATCATGAAACAGTCTGTAATTCTGCCACCTTTGCTGTAAAAATATAAAGTATTCCCTTTGCATTTGTAAATATTCCTAACTGTTATTTTTAATCAAAGGTCCACCTGAGCTTAATTGTTCCATAGGTTTAGTGTGGCTCAGACACACAAATTGCAGAGGTTACTTGCAGGCAAGATGATAATGTTATTAACTTTGCCATCTGTGAGCCCTTCTTCATCACCTCTCCACGGACCAAATTTTCAGATAACCATTTAATCCTGAGTCAAGTCTGTGAACTCAGGATCAGAACCCCAAGCCTGTGCGGTCAGTTCAGCAGAGTGAACAAGAAACGACTTTTGACTATAGTGACCCAAACTGTCACCCTGTGCCTTCCTGGCTACCTGAAGAGCAGCATCCACCACTGTGCAGACAATATGTCCTTGCCCAATGACTCGCTTGCATGAAGACAGGTTAATTGAAAAGTCATCAATATAACAGTATTTTTATTTTTTTTTAAGTAGCAGTAGTGAGGCCTCCAGAAAGATTACACCTGACTTATGTAGAAAGAAAATCCCTTAGAGAGCAAATCTTTTCTTTCCAGTTTCTTTGAACAGCACAAACTATGTTTTTCCTTCCCATATCAGGTCAGAGAGAATCAAAGACTCGGGGATGTGATCTCTCTCTCTCTGTTGTAATGACTAAATTTGTCCCAAATAGAGCTGCAAGGCTCTGTGTGACTCATCTGAGCCAGTGTACCTCCTAATGAAATCATCCACAGATGGCAAATCCAGCTTCCAAGAGACCCATGGACTGAAATTCACTTATCCCTAATGTTTTTTTTTTTAATAATATTGAATGATTTTTCACAGTGCTACTGTACTGGGTACTCTGCAGATGTGTCAAATGAAAAAGTGGTCATTCACTTTGGAACTTGAAAGGAAAAATCTCTACTTTTATGCAAAGACAGAAGACTGCAACTGTAGATGACTGTTTTACATTACTTATACACTTTGCAAGCTTCGATGTGAAACCTATTTGTAGGGTTCCTCATGGGCCTTCAGTTATCAATATTAATCAAGGGACTTGTGATGGAAAAACCGCTTGAATTTCTTCAACTGGCTTGGTATGACAACATAACAGAATTTTGTATAGACAATAGTGACTTTATCTTCTGCTTTGATATGTTTTTTTAATTCTGTGTTTTTGAAAGACGTGTACACCCACGCATCTCTTAACCGTTGTAACTCATAACAGAATACTTTATTTGAAATGAAAATAAAAAGTATCCAGGCAGTTATTTTTCTCTTAACAGACACAAATGTAAAAACTATTTACACATTTTCAGTTAATTATCTCTCCCTCTCAAAAAAAAGGAATTGTTCTAGGGAGTTCAGTCTTTAATCATTTTACCATTTTTTAATGAGGCAGCAAGATTTCATCTGATAGCTTTCTAGTACAACCAGTAGGGAGGCTGCAAAAATTGCCTAATCCAAAGGCCAACCATCAAACAGCAGGGAAAGGTATTCCTGACAATTAAGCTTGCCTCTCCAAACAAAGCTTGCAAAAAAGGCCCAGAGCTTAGTTTTCAAGCAGCGCCTGCCAGGAATCGCTTTTCCCAGCCTGAGCCTACTGCACTGACTCGGATTGTCTTCTGCTGATGCATCCAGCCCTGAGCCTGGCCAGGCATCTTGGGACACCACGCGATGTAAAGGGTATTTCGAAGTTCCCCAGGACCTGTCTCCAATCTCTGTCCCTTCTCGGAAAGACCAGTTCAGCTGTGCTAGCTAGAAAGCCTCCTGCCAGAGCCCCTCCAAACCCTTCTGCCTAGAAGACGTAACAGTGGTGGTGCAGGTGGTCCTACTGGGCACAGGTGCTTTTGACATCAGCATTGTGAATGATTTAAAAGAGAAATAATCAGCATCGCTTGTAGCATAAAATCTCCGAAGATTTCAGCGGAGGCGTGACGGAGCCACCAGAGGACAGCCCTGCAGACGTGCAGCTCCTGTGAAAGGTTTCCCTGCAGGGGTCCGCCAGGCGAAGCTGGCTGCAGCCCATCCGAAGTTCAGGTTTGCCTCCCATAGGCGTTTTGTGGCTGTCTGGAGTCACTTTTCCTTGCGTTTTCCAAACTACCTCTGCTCTTGCTCTCAGGAGGAACTCTTGGCACTGGGGGGTCATGGGGCTCCTCCAGGTTACGAGGACAGTCCATTAAATAGGAACAGATAGCTGTCTTGATTCCCAGCACAGTGTTTCTTTTTAACCCACGTTCTGGTATACGTACAAAAATGCTGAATTAATGTCTTTGATACTGTCTGCTGCATTCTTAGTGGGAAACTTCACAGTGTGCCAGCAAAGGAAATTCAACTGGTTTGTGTTTACTTGTCCTATCTAAGAGCTGAATATGCTGCTGTAATGAGCAATGTATCAAAATGTCAAATTTACATTCAAGCTTTTTGAAATTCTCAGGTTCCAAAACAGTAAGGCAATAGCTTTAAAAAAGGTGATGTCTTACAGTCCATCATTGCAGTGCAGCCAGAACTCCTAGGTATGAATTGCTTCCTTCTCCAAGATATAAAAGCATTACAGACTATTAATTACATTATGATGAGCTGAGACATCTTAACTGTAAATCATTGTTGCTTAAATGCAGGCTACAAAGACTTAACTGGCAGTGTGCCAGTTCAGGGAAATGAAATCTAGCACTAGAAATAATACCAAAGCTCAGGCGCCTGTGAAAGAGTCTGAGAGCAGGCTGGAGGTACGCACTGCGTATTTACATTGGATACCTACAGGCTCAGCTCCTTACAACTCCTGTGGTCCCTTGTGACAGATGGCACTGAGGAAAAAAGTCCGTCTGACTTTTCTTCCTGGCTCTTGCCCCATAACGTCATTGCAAAGCATCGTGGACTTCATGTCAAAGGATAGCCACGGTCACCAAGCAGGCTCTCGGTCCTATACGAAAGGGTATATTTGGAACTATAGTAAGGTGAAAGGAAGGCTCCGGGTCCTGCTGCAGCCAGGCTCCAGCCTAGCTCAAAGCCTGTGTCTGCATCCAAACACTGGATTTGGGTGAATTCAGAGAAATTAAGACTTACAAGTAAAGATATGGCCTTAGTCTCTAGTTCCAACCAGAGAAGTACGAAAGATTCCTCAAGACAGGTACTTACACACACACATTATTGATATTAATAGATCAACACCATGTGACAAACTTTTAACAAACTGCATTTAGAACTTATAACCAGGATCTCAACCTTGTGGATGAGATGTCCACAGATATGATCTTTCAAATACAAGAAAAATAGAGAATGCTGCAAACCTGATGTCTAAAATGAAATACATTTGGCAGTAGCAACTTATCAAACATGGAAATGTATCTGCACTGCAGGAAATTCATTGCTGTAGTACAAACACAGCCAGCACCTCACAATAATCCTATTAAAGTAAAAATCTCTGTTCAGGCTGCTATCATTCACATCATACTGAAATTGCATTTAGAAAGATTAAAAATGAAATAACTGCCATTTACCTTTTCATTTTTTCCCTCCTTTCTTCCATGTGTTCAGGAAAGACATTGCTTTTGTCTTTTAAGGTCATCAAAGAGGTCTGGGGTCTATTTTCTAGCAATTCTGATTTTCTATACTTTCTGACTAGATATTGTTGTCCTTAACATACTTAATATGTCCATAACATCTATCCCAGAGAAACCTCTTCTGACATCTTAAGAAATTAAGATGGACTGTGCTGCTGGGATCCAATCCAGACTTCCCTCCTCCAGCAGGGCTTGCTTTCAAGCTAGTGAATGAAGGCCATGGTGCCTCTACTCCAGATCAAAACAGCTGCCTAGGAAAAAGGTGGACAAGATCCAGTCATGTCTAGAAAAGAGTTCCTCTCTGTATCTACCCCAAAGCATTGAATTATTGCCTCCAGCTTGAAGTCGTGGCCAAACTGACATCAGCAGAAGATAGTGCTTTGTCTCATTTCCTTGACTGCGCAACACAACAGAATTTGGCAGAAGTTTTGCAGGAAATTACCTTCTTAAGTACCTTGTAGGAACTGGGTAGTTATGACCTCAGGGATCCTAGGAAGCATCAATAAGCATGGCATTTCTTTAGTATCACCTCACTGTCTCTGCTACCAGTTCATGAGAGACAAAAAGGGTGAGATTCATAAAGCAGACATCTCTAGGCCACCCTCAACATCCTTGACAGTCAGTGGAGAGAAACAGACACAAACAAGATGTAATTCGTTGTCCCGGTTTCATGTTAAACCATGACATTGACCCAAGTCTTATGAGTTGTGCCCCATTTTTCCTTCAGTAATTAGCACGGAAGCCTAAGGTAACTACCTCAGATGTAGGCATCCAGAGCTGTATGGGATGAATTCCAAACACAATGAATAAGCTCCTCAAGAGTAATAATCTTATTTATACTACAAAGTATTCTGTGCTTCCTCAGGGTGCAGGAAGCTTTCATCTGACGTAAGCACACTGCCAAAATGGATAGTCTTCTCCTCGTCTGTGCAGTCTCTCCCACTCCTTTATGCTGGGGAGAAGTGTTGGTGTGGCCATGTGGTAAATTGCACAAACTGCTGTGGCTGAAAACAAATGAATTTCAAGGCTTCATATGCTGGTAAATCTCTCATATCCTTAGTCACCTTGCTCAGTGATTCCTTTCACTGTTGCAAGATGGGTCATGCTTTATTTGTTGAAAACCGTGTCACTGATTTCTAATCAGCCTTTGCTTGCCAGATTATGGCAGTATCTATTGTCAGCAGTTTCTCTCTACATGTTTTCAAAAATCAAAGCCAACAATGTCATGGTGAGGCAGTGTCTTTAAACAGACTGAAAGAGAATAGTCAATGCCACTTTACCATCTGATGCTCTGTAGTGTGTCTACTCCGGTTTTTGATTAAACAAAAATTTTGCTTAGGTTTGGAGATCTAAAAGGAGCAGTCCATAAAATACCACATTCCACATCATGTGATAAGTAGCTGTCCCTCCATAAATTCTTTTCCAACTGGCACTGGAGAGTATTTACTCACACACGCACACTCGAAGGCAGATGGGTTGTGTGTTTTGTTTTGATTTTTAAGCAAAGCATCATTGTCTCATTAAGTGGACATCAATTGCAATTATTCACTATGTATTATGACTTGTGAATGAGGCTTGCAGAATCCATTCAGAAACAAGTTGTCCATAAATACGCTAATTAAGAAGGCTAATGAAACGTGCCTTCTTTAGAAAATTTTGCCCTTTTTTTCAGCAAGTTTTGTAGTAGTATGAATCTTGACAAATGATCCCTGTCTCTACCACATGGAGAAGAAAGGAGCACTGTGCCATGCCCAGTGAGGCTGCAGCGGCTGCGGAAGACCTGGACTCGTGCCAAGGGATGTGCCTTGTCCAAAACACAAAGCCATCACCTCCCGCTCTTCTTGCACTTCAGAGCCTGGGAGCCTAGACACGTCACACTGACGTTCAGGTTCGGTGATGATGACGGCTTGGTGGAGGTATCATTGGGTTGGCGGAGGCTTGTTCTAGGCAAGAGAGTTTCACTTGACTGAAAAAGACAGAACTAAGTCAAGGTGGCAAAGGACTGCAGGGTTACGCGTGCTCCTTCCACAGCCTCGTCTATCGTGAGCCCTTCAGTGGTTGTGGCATATCCCTGGACTTGCCACCACCCTCTGGTCAGTTTGGGTGACTCAGTCACCCAAACAGCAAAGTCACCCACACTTGCTATTGACATCAGGGTGCTTAGAGACAAACCACAGCCCAGAATGACCGTGTTCCAGGAGACGAGAGGTGCAGTTGTGTGGAGTGTCTGTGTAGCAAATTGGTCAGTTATCACCTGAGTCCAAAAAGGAGAGCAGATTTTGGAGCCTTTACTCGGAGCCAGTTGCCTGAGAGGACCATGCACTGCACAGCATATGTCCGAGACTTGGGCATCAGGCATCCATGGGAGCTGACACCAAATGCCTACAAGACCTTTTGTAAATTTGCCTGTTATCTTTTTCAGCCACTTTCCTCCTCTGATAAAAATTACATTTATATTCCTTAACACACTTTCTGGAGGGTTCTTCAGTCCCTATTTTGGGAAGTGCTTGGAGACCCACCAACATGAGCTAGGAAGTAAAAAAGTACAATTCAAAACTGAAATGGTTAAAAATGATCTTCAAAAGTCAGGCTGCCTCAGGGAAACAAGAGCTCACCTCAGCTCCATTTAGAGTGATGTTGGGAAGAGGGAATTTTATTCTTTCAAATGTATGTGCATTTATAATGCATAAAAATGTAGTTAAATGCAGGCTGCTGTGTGACTGAAGAGTGAATATTAAACATAAATGGGTTGCTTCACATCTGGAAGGAAAGCAAATCAGCATTGCTTCTCCACAGGGTGAATCTGAAATGTGAGCCTTGCAATGCTGTTACTAGGCCAGGGGGAAATAAAATAGAGAGTTGAGAATCAGTATGAGGTAAAATATGCCATTAAACTATCAGATGGAATGGGGACAGAAGAGGAGAAATGCGGGTACAGGAGGGGAAAGAGGAACAATTGTTGTCTTTTGGACAGGACCGAGGGGGGGTTGTGTCATGGCTTAATGCACACTTTTAGGAGCTGGTGTGTCTCAGTGGGTAAAACACTAATATGGGAGGAGGTTTGTATGATCTTCAACAATTTTCACCTCTTTCTTCCTGTGTTCTCCCTGACAGATTTTTGTGTGCTTTGTCACTTTAGATGAAGGACAGTCAGAGGTAAGAAAAGGCTCTTCCAGGACCTGGTATGGTAGGACCCAAACCCAATGCAGGATATTAAGTTAGTTGGGAAGATGTAGCTTCCTTACATGAAGAGCGTAAAAGCCTCTCAAGCAGGTGGGAAATGCCTGTGTACAGGTGCATTTATTATAACCACTGCTTGCATGATCCTTTTCCAGCTTTTTCCTTTTCCCTAAAAACCTTCCTGGGAACACTGTCTTATGCAGCAGACAGCATGAATGCATTCACTGAATAGGTCACAGCGCAGTGTTAGAGACCTCAGAGTCAGCTCTCATTAGCTGATGACTAATTCTGCTTCCAATGAAAAGTATAGTGTAACTAGGTGAATCTATTTAATCCTTCTTTTATTTTCCTCCTTCAGCTTGTGAAGCTTTCCCTTATATAATACACAGTTTCCAAACACTGACTACTCCACCATATATATTCATTTATTTAGGATTTTTTCTTGTAGTACACTCCTGACAATGCATATGCAGCTTCCCTGCCTAGAAATGTAGATAGACAGTTTATTTAGAAAGGCAAAACTGACATCTAACTTTTAAAATCAGAAGACAGAAGCACCAAAATAAATGCAAAAAGTGCCTCAGAAGCTGTCCATATGTGTGCTTAACTCTCCATTTGCTGACCCTTATTCATTGCCATGAGATGCTAATCTCCAGTTCCTCATCATTTCTGTCTGGTTTCAGACAGTTACAATGAAAAACCAGAAAACATTTTCTGTCATCCAGCCCACCCACCGAAGTGAACAGTGGAAAATCTAAACAAGCATCCTCACCAGAGGTTACTGTCAGCAGGCCCGGTGGCTCCACAGATACCAGGAAAATCCGGGATCGCCGTGCTCTGCCCGCAGGGGGTGGTTTGCCCTTCTGAAAGTGGAGTGGCTGAGTGGGATTAGAAAGGACCTCAGTATGTGATGACAAGGAGCAGGAATGTAAATCTTTGCATCCAATGGCTGAAATTAGCTTCCATATGCTCCTCAGAGGAAGCTTATGAGTGAATAATCTGTTGGGTAGGATTGGACTAATTAAAGTCAGTGATTTGAAAGGAAGACAAAGTGGGAAATGTTTATCAAGGAGTTCACTCAGAGCACTAATGCTGACAGCCTTGTTGTTTTAAGTCACCCAGTGCTGTTGCAGTTTGCATGAAACTCTTTTAGGATTCTGGGGTGGCATTGGCCCATTAAATTTTTCCTGGAGAAGGAATAGAGGGAGAAGTCTGGGAAGAAGATAAGAAGAATTAGCCTGCTATAGAGGTATGATGTGTTTTTTCTTTGAAACCTCTCAGCTCTTACTTGAAGCTTCAGTCCTGGAAAGATTGCACTTCTCAAAAATTTGTTTTGCTTGGGTTCTCTACCATACTGCAATCATCTTTCCCCTCGGTCAAGCAAACAACATTACATCCATGCTTTCTCTGTCGTGAAGCTTTTGTTAACCGAAATTAAATGAGCTGTAAGGAACTGTCACAGTTCCAGTGTGGCCTCTGGGAAATCCCTCCTGCTACCCCAGCACTTGGCCGTACCAATAGATCAAACAAGGCTAAGGAACATTCTCAGGCCTGGTCTTGCCACAGGTGATCTAAGACCCCCCCAAAATTATTTCTAGTTTCTGGGGAGATGATCAGAGACAGTTGCAATAAGCAATTTTGGATACAGCCATCCTATTTCTGCAGGGTAAGAGAGTTTAGTAATACTGTTAGAAATGTTGTTCGATGCTGTCTGGCTTCAGTTCCACATAAGGGCTACCTTAATTTAGTATTATAGATATTGCACTAGTGTCCACTCTTTTGCTTTTTTGTGCCATGAATGAGACTGCAGACCACCTGCTTTATTCCATTCATTTTGTTACCTAGCACATTAGAAATTCTTGCCACCCAGTTCTTCTTCTTCATGCATCTAATTTACAAGTCCAAAGCCCACTTTGTGATTGGTCTCTCATTTGAGGTGGTCAAGAAAACAGCCAAATGTGATAGTTCTCCATCTTCCATGGTAACAAAGTTTAAACGTAGCCCCAGGGCAATCTGAAATGTTCAGCCATGCTGTATCCAAGCTACCGAATGGATCCACTGAAATCAGTGCAGAGACTCTGGGCTGTTCCTGAATCTTCTCCTCCTTTTCCTTAAAGATTGGAGTGGGAAGCATCTTTTCAGGTACAGAATAGCATCTATAATTATCAGTGCATCATGATTTTGGTCACTGAGCACTTCTGGTGAAAAGTTGCCTTTCCCATAACCAGACTTCTAAAGCATCTAGTTCTTCAATCACCTTTTCTTTTTGTAGTTGAACAACTTGCATTTCCTCCTCTTGATAGGAATGGGCTGTTTCTTGGGCACTGGTTATGATTTCTGGGTCAGCTGATAAGCCCTTTTTTATTCTCTACCTAAATGCTGTGTATTAGAGAATTGTTGAGTTGGAAAATGTTAGCTTCATTTAGTTATTGTTAAGTTTTGCTGAGAAAGGAGATGGCTAGTTCATATACTGGGTCCATTTTCAGAAGTAAAATGTATTTAATTGGGCTATTTTTGCTGCAAGTTCACAAAGTTTCTCCAGCACAGTCCCCAATTAAGAAACCGAATCTGACATGAAGTAATTGAGACTGACCCAGCTGTCTTGTAGTACTGCAATGAGTTGCTGCGGATGGTGAGAGGGATCAAAGTTCCCCCTGAAGTGTATTCACACCACATAAAATAGAAGATGCATATGCTGGGATGTCTCTAGAAGTTCCTCAAGAGGGTGAATTAGAGAATATAGTTAACCAATTCAAGCAAAGCAATGTGAATACCTTCCACTACTAATAGCAATGCTTGTGAGATGAAGAACATTTAATGTGCTTTTTTAAGGCCAACAATTTCCAAGGACAGTTATCTACTCAGAGTGTCTCCGTTTTTGGCTTGAACCCACTTGTTGCTTTCCGGATTTCTCAGAAGTACCTAGCCTCTATAGCTGGTATCAACGGAATATGTAAACTCTGATACCTCACAGGATCAGACCCAAGGCTGTGATTCCCCTCACCTGACTTCAGCTGTGTGCTGTGTGAACTGACGGAACACAACCCGTCTAACTTCTTATAAATGTCTATTTTATGTTGAGATAAATTGCACACAGTTCCTCTTATCTCACTTGGAGGGGGCTCAGGGTGATTAGTTCAGCTTCAGGAGTCCACTTCGTAGATATTTATTTTCAGACAGATGCAGCCTACACTATCGCTTGCAAGTTGATCATCCAGAATTAGTGACTGGTCTTACCTCCCCTATTTCTCACTCCCATCTCTGGGCTTTCACTTCACACTGAATAACACTGATGCAAAGCAATGTCTAGCTTTCTGAGTAAAAAAAAAAAGAATTTCTAGAAAGGTTGTTTATGTATAAATTTATGAGGCAACCTGAAGGAGAGAAGTTACTATTCACTTCCCCTCCTAAAAGCCCTATAATGTAACAACAGGCAGCCCTGTAGATTATAGTTGTGATAGATTCTGTTAGCAACTCAGTTATACTGGTGAACACAGCAAAACCAGAAATAATTGCTCATGCATGGTTGCTGCTGGCTTCTAGTATGTGTGCCTTGGCATTTCTGAGCTGCTTTGGGATGCTTCTATGGATGTAAACTATTGGCAAGGAGGATTTATTTCTGCTAGTGTGAACAGGTGGACTGTGGGATCTGGATCTCCCATCATCATGGTAATCAGTTGACTCTGCCACAACATATTCACTCCCAGTAAGCCTCTGAAGTCAGGAAGAGCTCTTTTACTCTGATACGTTGGTTATCCAACCAAATTCAGGCATCCTAAACCAGGTGTCATCAGTAGATTATGAGATGCACGCTAAAAAAGTCAGTTTCCCTACACCAAGAGAACTGACTTTCTTAACTTCAGGACACAGAAGTCTTCGTGTGCCTGTCTGTCTCTTCCATATCTCTTGTGGTCTGAACAACCCATTTGCCACAGGACCACCCTTATCTCAGAAAACAGTAACTTTTCCTTCTTTCCCTGGCAAAGGCCTACTAAAGCTTTACTTACGTGATCTCAGACTTATATTATACACCAGTAACCTCTGCTACGAGGCTGTTTGTGCAAGTTCACATGCGTTCTCCCAGCAGTCACTTACTGAGCGAAACAAGGGAATGAGTCACACAGCTCTTGTTTCCGTGAGGTCTTATGCCATGAGATCCTCCTTAACAGTAAGCCATTTCAAGCATACATTCAATACATCTTTTACTCTGGCAGTCCTTTTGGAGAGCAAAAGTGCTCGTTTCTGTTTTGCCAGCATTGGTTGCTCGAGCAAGATTTGGAAGATCAGTGATGCATTGTACCACCTCGCTGCAGAAGGCCAGTCTGGGCTCTGGGAGGCAGGCACAGAGCAATGGTTACTAATGCAGATTGGAACTGGTTTATCATGGCTCCAGCTTCTGGTTATAAAGCATCTCTTCTAGTAGCCAAAAAGCTTTCAAAAAATGCTTTTTCCTTAATTTCACTGCATGTTTCAATTATTTGAGCTTGCCAGCAGCTAAGATTGGCTAGAAGATATATTGTTGGGAGATCTGAACACCTCACCCTCTGCCGAGAGGAGAGCTTTGCTTTAGCTCTCTCCTGCCCCTGAAGCTTTCTTTTGCCCTGGGCAGGGGGAATTCCCACTCCAGTTTCAATCTGCTTTCACCACCAATTGCAAGGCCTGTAGGTTTGGAACTGAAAGTTCCTGAAGCTCTTACAACAATATAACAGCTTGTTTCATGCTTAGAGCTGCTAAAGGAACCTTTATAATTTTCTGGATGCAGCAGCCTCTGCAGCATCCTTAGAATTGCCAGATGTGATCACATCACCAGTATATCTTACCCAGCACTTTTTTGGGGGGGTCTTTTTTTCCGTAGTAAAACCAGCAATACAGGAGCTGCAGAAAGGTATAAATCTTAGGTAATTCATGGTTTCATTGCCCGTTACTGAATTCCTGTTATATCTCCTGATCTCAGCTTTACTTAGCACATCCAGCTGTCTCTCTGAATATCATTCTTAGCACTGCAATATCTCCTTCAATACCTCTAAAAACCACTTGTGGTCTTTATGAAATGGGATATTTCAGCGGGAGACTGTCTCCCTTGCAAGACATTGCCAATACCTAAACAAGATGGAAGGCTTTGCTAGGCTGTTCCTTGAATATCCTGCAGCACCAGGATCTTGACGAGTGATTACTGGAGATTTCTAGAACAGCCAGTGGAGGACATGTCTTTTACCAGCACTATGCAGTAAGTTGGGAACAGAGCTTTGAACTGCAGTCCTGTAAAACCCATGCTTTTCCAAGGATGCCCTGTATTTCCCTCTCCATTATGAGTCACGCAGCCCACAGCATGGGTACAGCTGTGGAAAGAGAGCACGAGGGGGAGCTCGTATTTTGTAAAGGAATATGCAAATAGCCAAAGACATACACGGGGGAAAAAAAATATTTATTCCACAAAAAGTCATTCTAATTTCTTCAAAACACAAAGATCCCACTGGGAAAGGAAGCAAAGTATAAAAGTACATGGGAGATGCTAGGAGAAAGGTACAAAGAGAGAGTATTGTCATTAACTTCTGTCCATCTTCAAGATGAGATGAAATCTCTGCTATCACATATGTCTCCCAGTCACACACTCAGTTTTTATTACTTCCTTGAAGGCAGATCACTTTGGCTTTTTATTTTCCCCTGTAGAAATAGGATTTTGATCATAAAATGGGATTAAAACAATTTTTTTTTTAGATTTTTTCAGGTGTGGAAAAAGATTTAACTATTGGCTATGTAAACTGGAAATGTAGAAGAGCCCAGTTCATAGATCCCTATGTAAAAGTCACTTTCCTGGAGAACAGTTTAATGTGAGGTGTCCTTTCTCCCTTTCTTCCTCCTCCAGGACAGTTGTGTTAAATATTGCAGCAGAAAAACTGAAA
Source organism: Aviceda cuculoides (assembly GCA_035590195.1). Lineage (NCBI taxonomy): Eukaryota > Metazoa > Chordata > Aves > Accipitriformes > Accipitridae > Aviceda > Aviceda cuculoides. Next base: position 57,674 of record JAVJGG010000226.1, read on the forward strand.
GCTCACTGATGAGGGCTGAAGAGATATGAGAGCCATTAAATCATTACAGTAATGGGTGCAGTGAGTGTGTTCTAGGAGAAACAGATATAGTACAAGAGGCAGAAAAGCAGAAAGATGATTGGATGAAGTCAATTTAAAGTGAGAAATGTACTTTCATGCCAGAAGAAATAGAAGATGCTGGAAATAACAAGCAGTTGGGGAATATGTGGCTCCAGGAAATAAAGAGATTTTTCTCTCTAGAGGCCTGACTGTGCTCTTACTTACAAAATTGCATGAGTAAGAGTGCTGGTGTCAACAGAGAGGCTAGATTAATTGTGAACAGAATTGGGAACTACTGTGTAAATAAGGATAGCTGCACTGGAATCATGAACTCAAACAAGAACCTGTCGTTCAAGAACTGATTTAGTTTCAGAAGTCATTACTCTGCTATGGCTAGAGTCCTCTGCAGGAGGATTAGATTAAGTCATTCAAACTCCTAGTGGACATCTATCTACATCTGAAATCCTGCCACCTCCCCTGTTTGTCATTACATCAGCGAATCTATTAAAGATATCAGGGAAATCAGACTGCAGGAATCAAACTTGTCTTTACATGGCTCTAAGCTGTTACAACAGCCTGTGCTTAGGTGTGGACTGTAGTTTTCACTCACTGCTGGCCAACCTGAATGAAAAAAGATTTCAGTCTCCAGAGCTGCTCTCCCAGCCATATTCGCTGACAGAACATTTCTTCTTAATTTTAAACCATTTTCATCACATCTAGCCAAGTTTCCTTTCTAACTTAATCCTATAATGATTATAATTTCATAATCTATAGTGCAGCCATACAATATTTATGCTATGTGGCAATTGACAAGGATGATCATAGCCTTCTCAAGAGCTAGCACAGAGCACTCAACCTCTAGGCAAAAGCTTAATGTGTGAGAGATCTTCTCACTGAAGTCTACCTCCTTCAGAAACAACTTCAACTACACCCACCCACAGCCTACTCGCTCAGCCCTCCCACATTTGCCCATGGTGCCTTATTCTCTGTTCTTTAAGGCGCAATAAGGTGAGACGAACAAAACTAATCTTGGTGACACCAAAAAAAGCAGCTCTGCTCTATGGTCTCTCGGTTTATCTCCACAGGCTTTGATGCTTGCCTGACCTTTGGTGGATTGATTCCGCTCAACAGGTGATCCAGAAAAGCCACAACCAGCAAAAAGTAAGGTGCTCTCTACCTGCCTTGAGAGCTGAATCCATTCAGCAGGAGTCACACGAACTGGCACAGGGAAAGGGAAAGAATCAGGAGGAAGAGCAGGAAGAAGGAAGAGCACCTTCTTCCAGAGTAGCAAACTCTCAGTTTAAAGCAGCTCATCTTACCTTTAGTATAGTAGTTCCTACAACTTGAAAGGGACCCCCAAGTACTCCCAGGGACTTCAGAGGGAGGTGGGTTCACACATGAGAAAGTAGAAGAGTGGGATGTGAAGTGAGACCTATCTCTACTCTTCAGTCCTAGCAAGTGTCCTTTCCCTTTTCCCTAACGCTTCCTGTTTCTGAGCAGAGCAGATCCTCCAGGGCCATGTCCATAACTCAGAAAATAAGCTAGATACCAACACAACTAAAGACCCTTCCCCACTCCCTCCGTGGCTCGCCTCAGATAAATAACCAATAACTGGTGCTGACTGGTGTTAACTAGTGAAAGCGGCTCAATTACACCCTTCATTACAGTTGCAAGAATATTGTTTCTGTTTCCTTAATAATGTGTGGGTTAATGTATTTATCCCTAAAATCGATGCAATTTTTTTTTTCTCCCACTGTTGTTTGTCTCGAAGGGAGTGGTGGTTATTTTTCTACTCTACTAGGAACTGCATAGTAGTTCTATTTCTTTATATCCCCTTTTTCTGGAGTCTTGTTATGTTAGAAACTAATCATTAATTTATTTTAAAATGTAATATTTTGGAGCTCTTAATTTTTAAGAAATTTGCATTCTAATGCTTCAGAGCCTGGCTCAAGCAGAGAGAAGCTTCTATCCTGATTTTTAAAATTACCTCATTGTCCATTTAACTGTTTTTCAGGATGCGTGCAAGATTTCTAATAGTTTTTGAATCACCAGAATAGGCGGCAAAAGATTTTACTTGTCTTCAGCTCTCATCATTAGAAAAGGTATCCCAACTTTTCTATCTACCAGTTAGCTGTAGAATACTCTTGTGCACAGACCAGGTGGAAGTGTCCTAGATCTCTTTTTAATGCAAAGAGAAAGAGGGACAAAACTGTATACAAACACAGGCACACATGGACACACACATTTCTGTTATTCATACTACTCTGGCAGCTAGACCTGCACAATGACAGCTCTAGCATGGTGATAATCCAGTTAGCAGGGATTTTACAAGACGTTTAAATATTGATAAGAGAAATACCCCTGCTTCCTTTAGCTACTTAAGTCAGCATATACTGAACACCTTGTTAGACATGTGATTACCAATAAGTAACATGTAATTCCAGTGCTCTTAAAAATCCCCACAAGGTACATTATGCAACAAGGATGGATTTTTATTTCTTTTCTTTTTTCTTTTTCTTTTTTTTCCATTTCCCTACTTTCCCTTTTCCTCCCACTTTCCCAATGCTGATGCAATTTTATTGCACACAAAAACTTCATCTCCTTTCCTTTGTAATAATTTCCTAAGTTCTAACACATTTTCCCACACACATACATATGTCATCAAAAAAAGAGAAGTCTTTTTTTGTCTAGCAGGAGGAAAAGAACAGATGAATCTTGCTGTGGGGGGAGACCTTTGGGCCAGATCTATAAATATCTACTGGCGTTTGTGAGTCTTAGCTCATTTATACTAGCTGATGATCTGGCTGGTTAGAATACATGGTTTAACTCATGCTTTAGGAGCCTGTATTTCTTATACAGCTAGTTAACATAGGGCCCATTCCAGGCATAGTCTTTTCTAAGATTCATTAAAAAAAAAAAAGTCGTGAAACGCATGGGGTGGCACCCTTAATACTGGAAGCTGCTTATGGCTCAACTAATAAAATTTAGCAAAAGATGTATATTCACCTCACTTAGGTCACTTTTAGAATGGATGGGCTTAAAGCTTTATAATCCCATTGCTTTTGGAGCCTTGGATTTGGTGATTTCAGGAGACTGTTCATCCACCTGAGCCAAGAGGCACATAAGTTTCTGCTCCAAAAACATGAAGAAAAAAGAATTAAATAACTCTTGCTGCAGTCGCTAGGTATGGTACGATGGAGAGGGAAGCAGTGCATAACTGATGGGAAAAAGGTGAGATGTTCCCTTGTACCATATGAGGGGTAACAGCTGAGCTGTGCACTATGAGCATGAATTAAAAACAGTCTCTTGCTTAGTCAATTGCTTATCCAAATGAGGACAGCAAGCTGTAAAGAGAATTCATTACTTGTTGGCTTGGTTGATCAGTCTCGTAAGTAGCCAACCCTAACAGCCGTGTAACAATCAGCAACTTGCATTGCAGGGTACATGAGTAAAATTCTGCACATGTCAAATAAAGTTTAAGTATAACCAGGCTGAGCCATAACTAAAGGTGATCAGCAGATGCAAAGTCCAAGGCAATGTATTGATAAGCAATGATGGCAGCACTTCAGTTTCATGAGCAGGGTATCCTGAAGCAAGGCTGAAGACTGGTTTATTCACCTTGAGGGGGCATATTGAACGCTCCCCAATACCTGTGAGTTCTGCGGTTAACGTATAATACCAGAATGACTCCTGATACATGGCAGTTGCATGCTGCAGGCATCTCTGTTCCTATTTATAAAATAACAGAATATTTCAATAAAGAGTAAATGCACCAGGCCAGCCCAAGGTGAAAGCGCTTACAGCAGATCTCACTGAAGCCCTTGACCAGATCCTGTCGGAGGGCTCCCCCAGGCATCTCGGCTGTGCAGACTGGCTAGCAACAAACAGCAGGAAAAAATGAAGGCAAAAATTGTTGTATGTGTAACACCCTTTCCCTGCTTTATTCCGCAAGAGAGGTTAGCATGGTCCTGGGAGACAAGCAAAGATGAGGGAGGTTAAAGAATAAAAAGTTAGCATCAGGCAACCACGCAGCCAGGTGTAACCAGCTGGCCTGCTGTCTGGAGCGAAAGCTCTGGGAGACATGCATGCTTAAGAAGAGGCAAATAGAAGTATTGAAAAGCCAGAAGCATATCTGCTCACTTTGGAAACAGGATGAATTTATTAAAGGAATGTGACTGCTGGAAAGAGTTCATATTACAATCCACCTCCTGTATCTTTATGTAACACCTTCCAGACTATCACGCTCCAGATGTTTTCTGACTCTGACAGACTGAGGTTGCTTCTTGTGATGGAAGTGCTTAGGTACTCCACTCTAGATCATCAAGTTTAGGTGCTACACAAATGCATGGAAAAGCAGAAACCCAACAGCCTAAGTAAAAGCACAGATGGGAAGAGGTGGCTTGTAAAGTGACTTTTGCAACGTGGCACATCACAGTCATTGACAGATCATGAAAAGATCAGATTTCTGAATCCCAACCTGGTGTCTCGGCTAGTGGCACAGACTCCTACTATCTGCCTCTCTTTCTGTTGTCATTGTAAATACTCACCCCAAATGTGACTCACAAAATGTTATACATCTCCTTTTTTCTTTTTTTTTTTTTTCAGGTAAGAATGAGAGCCTTGTCTTTTGTGTAGTGCCACATCTTTACTGGTGCCCATATGCACTGACAGGTTTACACTCCCAGGGCTGCTCCATCAGAAGTTGACATCAAATGATAGTCAGCACCACCTCTGACGTGGCACGGTGTTGGCGTGCCCTAGGGTGCACCACAACACAACCGAGGAAAGAGTCGAGGGACCTTGTAATTACCTTGTAAAGCCAGGATCCTGCTGACTGCGTAAGTCAGCATGGAAGAACTTCACCCTTCATGCTGGGCTGGAAAAACAATTGCTTTTAGGTTGAAACTCAACGTTGTCCTCTCCGGGGCTGTGTCTCGACACACACACACATGCACGCACACAACGCACGGACTTTCCTCGGGAGGCACAAGCCAGAGCTGCTGCCCTGACAGCCCAGCAGAGGTACTGGTTCCCTCCTTTCCCTGTTTGTGGGCTCTCTGGGGCTCTCTCTCCTCAAGCAGATCTAATGCCAACTCCAACAGGGGCCCAAACTCCGTTTGCTGGGTACGACTGACCTGTGTGGCAAAGTTAACACGTTCTGCCGTTGGGCAACACTGCGTTCAGGGCCACGCATAAACACTTTACTGCTGGCCATTACATTTTATTGCTCTCTCTAATATGCTTTGAGATAACTAAACCCATGCCTGAAAGAGGCATTTAAACTGTTTTAACAGTATCTACTTCACATAATCTGTTTTATGGCAGTATCTTATGGTTTTACCCATTTAAAATGTGTTTGTTGTTGTTTTTTAATCAAGGGATTTGTGCTATGACCTTTGAGCAACGGCAGCCCCTGCTAGAAGACAGCTGGCAATGCAGTGTGCAATACGATCTATGGAGATTAAATTCATTTCATTCCTTCTTAAGACAGATGACTGGGAGGCTGGTGGATCCACTGGGATTTTGGTGGATTGAATTCCTTTTTATTTTAAAAGGAGAGCTGAAACTAAGAAATAATAGATGTATTTTTGTTCAGTGGATTAAACCCTGCCCTGAATCACTTGGTTGGGCTGGATAAGTGAAGATACACAGATCATCTTGCACCAATCCATGGAAAAGGGTTTGGAAAGAGGTATGGATGTGTGTAGTGAGGGACAATACTTTTGTTCTGAATAGCTACCCTTCTGGTAGGTGTCATGAGGTCCAGAATAATCCATCCTCGTAGACAACTCGGTTGCTCTGAAAAGTTAATAACTACCAAGATAACCTGAGCTTCTGCTGTACTACCTGCCGCTGGGGCTCACAACTTCTTGGTGAAAACAGAGCTAGAAATGTGCCGAACAGACCCAGTTTGTCAGGTCACAGACAGAGAGTCCAGCGCTTTGCTGCAGGGTAACCACTGGGGAGGAAGGAGAAAGGGAGTTTGTTTGGGTGCCTTGTGGTATGCAATCTTCGGGACACGAGTACCCTAACTGTTGTAGAGTGAAATCCTCTTCTGATACTTTCTCTCTGCTTTAATGCCTTTTTTTCTATAGAGTGTGGCAGCTGGTGTAAATGGCCCAGACTGGTCTAGTAAGGTGTGCAGGGTGTTTGCCATGGAGCTAGCGAAGAGGCAAGTTTATATTTCCCACAGGCAAAGACAAAACTTGAACGTGTCCTCCACCGTGGGGAGGACCAGAAAGGAGGGAAGGAGGCAGCAGGCTCCCTGCAGACACTGGTACCACACCATCTTTTAAAAAACCAGCAGTAACCAACTCTGGCTTCGGTAGATAACCTGCGTTTGAGTCCATGAGGCCCATAAACAGAGGAAAAAATTGTTCAGGCTCAGGTGTAGGACCAACAAGAAGTTTTCAGTCCTGGAAATACTGAGATACATCTAGACAGCTGTGAGCAAGCAACTTGAAAGCTAAACCACGAGGTTTGGTTCTTCCTGGATTAGCATGGAGCTAATCTCAGTTTTTGGTTTAGGTACCTAAAATCAGACTTAGTCTTTAGTCAGGAAACAGGTGCTTGATCCCTTTGTTTGTTTGTAATAGCAGGCAGAAACTCTCAGCATTTGACTTTGTGTAGGTCAGCCTGAGGCTACCCTAGAGCTGGACTGAGCTGGGCAGACCTGTTATGGGTGGAGAGCTCGGTGGGACGCTTCACCTGAGTGCGCAGGCAGCAACAGCTTCATCGAACACCGTTGCATTGCGTGACCAATACAACCCCATTATTACAATTCTCTTCATACCAGCTGCGGGGTAAGGGCACACAGGACACTTTCTATCGCTCAGCTGTCTCAGCAGCCCATCGAGCCCAGCAGACTAATATGTGCCGGAGGCATGTGCCGTACAGAGTTCAACAAACATACTAGACAGATAATTTGGGTACCATCTTGGTTTCAGCTGGGATAGAGTTAATTGTCTTCCCAGTGGCTGGTAGGGGGCTGTGTTTTGGGTTCAGTATGCGAAGAATGTTGATAACACCCTGATGTTTTCAGTTGTTGCTCAG
>JAVJGG010000227.1:0-14176 GCA_035590195.1 Aviceda cuculoides
CAGCTGACCCAAACTGGCCAAAGGGGTATTCCATACCATGTGACGTCATGCCCAGTATATAAACTGGGGGGAGTTGGGCGTGGAGGAATCACTGCTCAGGAACTGACTGGGCATCGGTCAGCGAGTGGTGAGCAATTGTATTGTGCATCACTTGTATTGTATATTCCAATTCTTCTATTATTATTGTCATTTTAATATTGTTATTAATATCATTATTATTTTCTTCCTTTCTGTTCTATTAAACCATTCTTATCTCAACCCATGAGTGTTACTTCTTTTTCCCCAATTCTCTCTCCCAACCCACTGGGTGCTGGTGGGAGTGAGTGAGCAGCTGTGTGGTGCTTATTTACCAGCTGGGGTTAAACCATGACAGTAGTAAAAGGCTAGAGTTTCTTACCTCTATTTTCTAGGTGTTTTCCTAAGTTCATGGTGGAGATACAAAATGTGAACTCAAAGTTCCATGTAGATGTCTCCAATGAAAGAGCTGCCCCTTCTCCCTATAAATCTGCTCATTCTAGGCATCAGTATCATATTCATTCTCAGATGGAAAGTTAGTTGGTGTGCAGGAAGAATATTTCTAGTGTAGGAAGGATCTGTAAATTTTAAAGATAAGCTGATGAATTAACAAAAAAAAAAATTGAACTCCATTTTAGAAAAAAAGATCAAAACTTTCTTGAATTCAGCATGAATTTGTCATCTCCTATGTTAAAAAATCAGATGTCAAGAGAAATCTGTTTTGGAAAAAGTTGAACAAAATATTCCATTCTACAGCAGTACTTTTTTACTTAACTGTATTTGTCATTTAAAAGTTACCACTATTTGCTGACATCCAACTCCCACAATATAGAGCCTATTTCTGTCTTGTTCAGGCTAAAACTGAGGAGTGGAAACTGACTAAACCCCTGCATTTTACTTTCTTTATGAAGCACAAAGACCCCATGTTCTGCAAAACAGTTCTCATTCTGACTATTGTGCTGGTATAGATGGCAGTCAAAGCACTAAGTTTGTATATTCCTTAAGGTCTCTGAACTTTATGTAAAATGCTGCAAATTTTGTGAAACCGTTGAAGGATGTTAGCCATGCTGATACACTTTGCTGTTGTTACTGCCTGGCTGCTTTCACGGTTTTATTCAACTCATTCAAGGATGGAAAATGACTGCTTTCTATGTGCTGCACACATTCTATACGCTATGATATGACCCAACCAATGGATGTACAGAGAAAATGTACACAACCAGAGAGAGAAGACAGAAAAAAGGATATTATAGCAGATGGACACATAAAAACAAATTTGGGAAGTTCAAACAGAATAAAGAGATTCTGCACATCCTCTAAAGTCAACTTTCATTTATTATCACACACTAGAGTCAGATTTAAACACAAAAAGACTGAAGAGGCCATATTATCAAACTCTGCAGAGAAATGCTGAAATACATAGAAATCCATCTGGTGAAATCATGTTCCACTAACATAAATTTTTTTTGTTAATGTCATCCAACACAATTTCACTTTTGGTATTTGATGTACGACCCAAGGTGACATAAAATATGAAAACTGACAGGGCTATCCAGGTGATTTCAGAGCTTTTCTCAAAACAGCTATTTGTCCAGACTACAACAGAAGAAACTCATCTTCACCACTATCATTCAGAGAGACCTGTCAAGCCCAAAATACAATAACTGGAACTCAGTCATTTGATTACTGCCGCACACTCTCCTGCCTCTATTTCACACATTCACAGTGTATCTTTGCTGTCCGCTAACCTCGTATGTCAGCATCAACCAGCCATGAACAATTTGGGAGTTTCACAAAGCAAGAGACGTACTATAGCTCTGTGTTGCGGACAGGGAGTTAGTTAGCCAGTAGAAACCTCATGGCCGAAACACACGCTTTCTAGCCACACACCAGCATTGTAGCTCTCCTGTTGCAGTATCCGAGTCTCAGTGTGCATCCATCACACAATCCAAAACATGGACTGCCTACATCCTTGTCAGACAAAAAGCATGTGACATTTGCATTCTAGCAAAACTGCACTGCTAGCTGTTTCAGCAAAATGGCCTACTGCAACGTATCTTGTCTGCTCAAAGGATTTTGAAGGGAAAAATTCTCTAATCTCTCATGTGAAAGTAATACATTCTTTATCACTTTTGCCCCCTTTTTATTAGTGCAACTATATCACATGAATATAATCCCTGCATCAAAAATCCCATTCAGCCTTGAATTTCAGATACATTTGCTAATCTGAAAGATTATTCTGACTTTAGAAAGTATTTATTTATTTATTTATTTATTTTAGAAGTATAGACTATCTGATCCCTACATATGGAATGTTATGGTTCTTATTTTCTGAACGTTGCTGCATTATGTTTTGTATTTTCTCTCATTCTTCTTGTGTAAACTGAGCGTGCGGTTTCATGTTACACCTAACCAAATTTCAGTGCCAAACAGGTCGGTGGTTCTCGGGTCTTTGTCTTCTCTAAACTCATACTGATTTACTCTCCTCTGCACCAGATCTAGTCAGTCTGCAGCCACAGATGAGCTGGCTCAGTCAGCTGAGCCACTGCAAACCCATGTCTTTTGGTGAATAATTTTTGCATGACATCAGTGGTTGATCCAACTCACTCTGCAGCTGTAGGGTATCACAACCTACTCAAGAGGTGTAAGCTTGCAGTTGGAAACAGAAATGGACTACAACCATACCTTCCATCAGTGGCTCTTTATTTGAGTAGATTGAGTGAACATGAAATGCCAGGTATGACATGAGCATTTAATCTCTAAACTGAATTAATTTCAAGTCATTCTAAAGCTTCGCAGTGTAGTATTTTCTTTTTTTTTTAATCCAAAACTCTTCATGTATGTACTGGATCTGGCTAGGATGGAGTTAATTTTCTTCATAGCAGCCTGTATGGTGATGTCATTTGGATTTGTGACTAAAACAGTGTTGATAATGCAGCAATATTCCAGCAACTGCTGAACAGTGCTTGCACAGGGTCAAGGCTTTCTCATTTTCCTCACTTTGTCATTGCCCACCCAGAGGGTATGCTGGGGGTGGGCAAGAAACTTGAGAGGGGAACACGGCCAGAACAGCTAAGCCAAATTGATAAAAGGGATATCCCATATCACATAGCATCATACTTAGCAATAAAAATTGGACGTAGAGGAAGAAGGAGCTGGTTTCCAAGACAGCTGCTGCTTGGAGACTGGTTGGACATTGGTCTGTTTGTGGGAGGTAGTGAGTGATTTCCTTCATATTGCCTTTCCCCCCTCCTCTTTCCTTCATCTATTAAATGTCTTTATCTTGACCCACAAGTTTTCTCGCTTTTGTTCTTCCTATTCTATTCTCTGTCCTGCAGCAGGGAGGCGAGTGAGTGAAAGAGAGCGAGCAAGTGAGCAGCTGCCAGGTTGACTGGATGCTGGCTGGTGCTTGGATGTATGCTCATCATGTATATAGTAAAAAACACCTGTTTATCAGGATTCTGATGTTTTGCTCAGCAAATCTTGCAGTCCAGCTGAACATACTGAAACCAGTCAGAGGGTTATGGCAAATAAACAGTGCATTAGGGCAGGATTACCTGATTGAAAGGGCAACTCTTACAAATATTATCAAAAGAAATTTTTACTTCAGCAAACTCACAGCTCAGAAAACTTGCATACTTTCAAACACGTTTCTCTGGAGCTAATCTGGCATTCTACATCACTGGTGAACTCAAAGTCTTTTTCACTTTTTTAAAGTTATATATTGGCCTTACAAAAAGCATTTATGTACGTGATTAACTTTTATTGAGTAAAGCAGAACAGTGAGACCAATCTGCTAACAAGGGAAAAGTACATGGAAAAGAAGAACTGAAGAAAATGAAAAGAAAAAGAACAGTCGGCTTTTATTCCATTCACTTCAGTAATTTTTAAAGTATTGATATGTCCATACTAGGGAAGGGGAAAAAAAAGACCAAAAAAAAGGAAAACACAAAAGGAGACAAATATGAAATTTGTTAATTTCCCTCCCATTCTACAAGGCCATCAGCTATAGTATTTTACAAGTAGTGAGGTATTTCTAAAGCAGCACTAAAGAGTGGAGACTATTAAAAAAAGAAAAAGCCTGTGACATGATTGATTATACCTTTCTTTCTGTTCTTGGCATATTCCTAAAGTAGCAGCAACAGGAGAAGATAAACCTGCATTGGCAAGAGGACTGACTGGACAACTAACACTAAAGTCATATATTTTATGAATGAATGCCGTAATGGAGCCTCAGCTCTGGTATAACGCTGGCCATTGGCTTTCCCTAACTTAGTTTTTGCTTCAATTAAATACATGAGGTTGAACTAAAGCATGTTTTGAGAAGGCAGCAACACTGAATCTTGATTCTGTATTTCCAGTGATGGAGTATCTAAACAATCTCCATTAAATTGTACCAATGATTAAACACCATTATTGATAAACTTATTAAATGTCCTACCAGTTCTGTTATTTCCTTCAAATGCCAACCATTAGACTTTGTTAAATCTGCTAGACTGAAGACAGACAAAACATCACTGTTTTGTTTCCTATACAGCCCTCTTTACACTCTGTGACCAAGTGCTCCTTACCCTACTCTTACAAGGTCAGCAGATGTTCGCACCTTCCAGTACGAGGCAAGTTTTCCTGTAGGAGATCTGCCTGGAATGAACCACGTGTCCTCATTGAAAAGATGTTGGAACTTCCGTTTATTGCCTATATTAGCACTCTTTTATACAGTAGCACAAGGTTCACGCGACAAAAGCTTAATACTAATTGGTCCCTATGTGATAAGCACACATTCAGCTTACAGCTCTATTGGTTATATGCAAGTATACATGCGACATGCACGCGTCTCAAGCTACTATACGATAGGTTAAAGCCCATTGTTCACGCGCCCCTATTTTTATTCTAATTGGCTAAGCATTGCTAAACATAATTGTTTTTCACTTTATCTGTTCCTGCCTTGCGGTTACATCCTCACACCTGCAAACTGGTCAACACACTCCTTAGCTTAGTTTCTCAGGCATGCTTGTCATTCTTTCTTGTTCTCTCAAGGGAACACTGTAACCTTGTCAAGGTCAATATCCTCCCCAGGCCCCTCGGTCCAGCCGAGGCCCTCTACAGATATAACCTCTCTTTTTTTACTCCCTAAAATGCCCAGGAGCTCCAGGTTTGTGGCATGACTACAGTATCCTTCTACATACTTTCCAGCAGTTGTCTTAGTGTTCCTTACATAAGCCAATAAAACTGTTGAAGGGAATAGTGACTCCTTCCATTACTTCTAGACGAGACTCATAGGACATGTCTGCTATTAAGACTCCAAGCCCTTAAACTAGTTAAAAAAACAGATCTTCTCCTGACCTCTGCCTCATTCAGTACCATGTGCTGCTCATGGCCCAGGTCTCTTCCCACTAAGTGGCAGAAATTAGCTGCTCAGAAGGTGAAGAGCAGGCTCCTGTGCCATCTTTAGCTCCCACTTGCTTCATTTCTTCCAGCACTGGTTCCTGGTGCTCTGTCATTCATTTCAGTACATCCTGCATATTCCCTGCCAGGGCAGAAGCCGCACGGTCCTATATGCACGCATGTGGCACTCCCAGCCAGCTCTGAGCAGAATATACACATTCGTTCTTCTCCATATGTCTCCTCGTCATATTTGTTTTCACTGTGAAAGCAAATAATAACGAACTGTAAACCAAAGTGTCGACCAAAACATGGAGGTTCTTGCCATTCCTCTAAAAAGACCATATTGTTCCAACTCTATTTTCAGCTGAAAAGTGACACTCTACTCTGTACTATACCCTAGAGGTGGTAGGGCACAAAAACAGGAAGAAAAAGTAATAAGATTTCCATGGAGTATTCCAGCATATTCCCTCTGAAACAGGAGAAAAACGCAGTTGCAATGAGTTTCTACCAGTATAGATGGGGCCAGAACTCGACAATATACCTCTAACTGGCTTCAGCTTTCCGCTGAAAAACTAATCCGGGAGAAGCCATACCCTTCCAAGCCTATAGCACTATTTTCACTTAAGCAAGCTTTTAATAACCTGAATTAGCATTTGAGATTTATGCATGCTGAATGGCAGGGACATTTTTTTATGCTCACAGCTAGATACAGCTGCAACGTGGTCAGTAAGTGGGCAGTAGTTAAGTTAGTCATCCTGTGCCCACTTTTTGCGGTATTGCCTTGCACAAAACGAAAACATCTGGGGTTTGCTTATGCACTCACTGCTAGAGATACTGCAAAATGACCAACCTGCTTACATTTAAGGTATTGTGACCATTATTAATAAAATAAACAATCTCATGCTCTTTGTGACCCACAGCTGCACAAAATATTGATGTACAGATAACAAAGTTTAAGTCTGGTTCAAAAATACCAAACCTTTTTGCCGCCTTCTTTCTGTCTGTTTACTTTACTTTGATTGCATTTGCTCTGACATATTCCAGCTAATCGTTGTGCTTGCACGTGAATGGAATATAAAGTTACAAATACCATTAGAGGATTTTTACAGTATCTCATGATAAATACTGTATATTTCGTTTTAGGAACTATTTCAGAGAATTTTGCATCTATCTAATTCATTAGATTTTGGAGTGATATCACTCCAAAATCAATTAAAAAAAAAAAGAAAGCACTCTCAAATTGCATACGAATTGCAGCCACAACTGACAAAGCATGTATTTCAGAGACAGACTGTATCTCTGGTTAAAATATACTCATAACTGTCATGATGTATGCTAGTAAATCAAGCTCACAAATGTGTGTGCTAAGATTTGAAATGCTTCCATGAATAAATCTATATTCTGTCTGTCTCCACAGTCTAGCTGCCTTTAAAAAAAGAAATACTTCAGTGAGCTGAATGTATCTCCTTAGGATCAATTTGCTGGGGGGTAAAGGCCTTGGCCACTGCCTTGCAGCCACTGAAACAAGCCAGTACAGCCCACGCATTCATGAGCAGTGAATGAATGCAGGGAGGTGCTTACTTAAAACAAAAACCTGGGAAGTTTTCTTTACATGTGATGCCACTGTCCCCCAGTCCAATCTAGAGACAATGGGAGGTCTGGGAAACAAGAGTTGATGGAGATTTCAAGATGCAGGTTTCTGCTTTGTTGCCTTGTAAAATCATGCACAGTCACAACGTTTGGCTCAGTATACAAACTTTCACTAAGGTCAAAAGTTTCTGCACAGTGGGTTCTGAGTCTGACTGACATACACTTTTTGTTTCTTTCCATTTACTTAATTCTCATGAATAAGTTACAGATATGAGTGCCTTGAAAATCATACATAGTAAGCGCTTGCTGGAACGCTGAGAGAAATGATGGTTAGCGGACTATCGCTGCAACTGGATCACAAGTGTAGATTTCCCAGTAAAGGTGGGATTTTGCTAAAATCAAAGCAGGAAGAGTTGATTTAGCCCTGCAAGCAGAGGAAATCCTCCTCCAAGGGCTGGGCCAACTTTGGGCATGTAGCAGGCTGCTGGGAGCAGTGAAACAGCGGCCGCTTATTTCTGCCAGCGCCCGAGCCCTGGGGAGCCAGGCTGGCTGGGTTTGTCCCTGCCCCAGGGGACAGTGGAGCAAGTGGGACGGGACAAGAAACGCTGCAGCCCCACGGGGGGGTGGCAGTCGGTCGGCCTCCTCCCCATCGCCGCTTGCCCATGTTTTGGAAAAACCTGGAGCCACATTTGTGATGTGACAACGGCTGATCTTTCAGATCCATTGAGGCAGGGCTGAGGAAGCCCTAATGCCCCAAGTAATACAGATCTGTAGTCACTCGGCATGTGACATCCATGTCAAGTCAGCCCAGCTTTCCACTGGGAATAAATAATCTGTAGTGGTTTTCAAAGGCAGGCAGCCAGCCTCCATCTCAGGAAAAGTCAGATATCTTTGAGGTTTCATACCCCATCAGGCACTAAGGTTGGAAACACTTACTAGCATCAGGGTGACAACAATCAGAATAGCTCAGTTAATTAAAGGGATTTGGAGAAAGACTATGGAGCAGCTGACACTTAACAGAGCTGGGGTGTTTCTTCAAGGGTGAAAGAGGTTATTTTGAGTACATACAGAGAGTAACGCCCCGTTTGCAGTCAAACAGACTCAGTGTAGTCATAAGTCGTGGCATAAGATTTAGGAATTGGTTTTGTGATGTCTTCGATTAGTGAGACTTCATGACCCAGGTACTCTGAGGGCCACGTGTAGTCCTGGCTGCCACTGCCACAGTGTCTGGGACTGTGCTTACACAGGGGTCCTCACTCTATACCTGTCCAATGGGCCTTAAATGCAACGCTGCGTAACCTCAGTTTTCGGGTGTGAACATACACGAGAGGCACTTGAGTTATCCAAAAAGTGTCTCCCTTTGTATCTCTCAAATCAAAGCACCCTGAGTCACTATTCATCTGGGGAAATGGCATCTCCTGGACCTTCTGGCAGATTCTTGAGCAAATGCCCAAGGAGTGAGGACACATGTACACAGTTGGCTTAGACAAATGAGCATCAGGGAAAATCTCTTAATGAGGCATCATTGATTACTTTAAATTCTGTAATGGTAAAGCATTTAGAAACTCAGCACCACAGCTCAGCGAGGTCCACAGTGAATCATGTCTGACAAATTTTATTTCTCTTTTCGCACAGCTTCTCCATAGAGATTCCCGTTTTCTCCAGTGTATTTGTTATCTTGAATGGTTTATTCTGTGACTTATACCTGATCTTACAGAGGAGAAATCTCTGCCTCATTGTCTTGCTATGATGGCCTATGCTCTTTAGTTCAAAGAAAAACACGCTTATTTTTAGGTTTTGGGAAACACTGCATTTAATAAGTAAGCTCATTTTCCCTAAGTTACAGAAGTCACATTTTCCCTATGATCACAGGAGCATAAAACTTGCTTTTTATGATCATTCATGCTCATAAAATTCAGTCACAAAATGCTTGAAAGTAGCAAATACTAAATGAGTGGAGACAAAGTCCCTACAAACTCTCATTTACTTTCAAACAAATATTGGCAGAAATGCTTTGTGCTACAACTTCCATTGTAGTGTGAATATGAATTACGAGAATTGAACACATTTTAATTGAATTTGCTTTTGACCATGACTGTGCCTTGTTTATTATGTTTCCCTGAACCTGTAAAACGAGAGTTTGTGTGAGCACATATAGGCCCTGCGAGAACAAAATTCTCCTGCATGTGTTGCAAAAGCTGAAAGAAAACATTAACATATGTGGTAATGAACATAATTAAAAATTTTCAGGTCTTATTTTTACTGACCTTTTTGACTGCCAAGTCCCCACAGAGATACAAACCTCTCCAAGACATTATGCTGCAGTCAACTTGTCATTCATTAACTTGGAAATCTTTGGGCTCCAGAACCTTCGTTTGGGGATTGACTGTAAGATAGGCTGCTAATTCTTAAATGTATGTGTCAGAAATTTACTGCTGTTCTGCACTTGTTAATTCAGTTCCTACCGAGAAAACAAATCTGCCTCTCCAGCAAATCATTGCAAGGAAAAATCAAATACTTGGCTTATAAAACAGTATCACTTATTGATTCCTCTCTGACTTGGCTTGATCTTATTTACTGTTCCATATTCAAGTCTAACAGCCTTCACACATTAAATATACTTATAAAACAGGAAGGCTACAGATTTTTGTTATAATTTGATTGCGTTAACTGCACATTAATAGATGAAGAGCAAAATATCTCCCACCCTGCCTGCATGTGAGGCAACAACCAATTGTAGCTGCCTGTGGGCTCGGTGACCTAGAAACCAGGAATATGGCTCATAAAAATCAGATGCTGAAGAACAGCACCAGGGACAGCCTCAGAAAGGAGATGATAAATCATTTGACAAGGCCATAAGATGTGTTTCTGAAATAAAAAAAAAGATAACTCTTTAAAAATATTTTCCAGCTCTATTTTTTTCTGTCATTTTTGGCTCTTTGAACACTCTCAGAGACCCCATCCTGTGCACAGCAACACATTGAAAGTCACATTTTTCATTACAGCATTAGGCATTTTACACCTTTCTCCTAACTCATCTTCTTTCGTTCATGCTACCAGGAATGGCAGTTGTTAATGCACAAAATCCATGAGAAAATAAAGATTGTGGAAGTACAAAGAAGAAAGACATTTAGCTGTTTTGATTCAAGACACCACAAGTGGTTCATGAGGCAGTTTTCCATCAGTGACAGTTTCAAGTATGGAAGTAGGCATACTGCTATCAAAGATCCTGGAAAACAGAGAAAGAAGGTCACCTGAATACGAGCAACTGAATTTGAGCTTTCATGTAAAATCCTGCTGTCCTTAACCAGATTCATCCTCTGAACTGGGTCAATTAGAGACACAGTGTCCATAAGACGTGATCTACAGCAGCCAAACAGTCAGGAACCTCGACTAAACTAAAACAGAAAAATGATAACATTTTGGTTGATAATTCAGAAAGAAGCACTTCTGAAAATACACAGGAAACCCGAGGAGATTGATTTGGAGTTGTGGGATGGTTAAAACTCTGACAAAGACTTATTTCTAGGTTGGTTTGGCATTTTCACAGGTGGGAGGTGTTCTGTGATTCCAAAATTTTACACCATTTTAGATGACAGGCCAAGAAAGAATAAGGTAAAGGCATTATGTCAATACGCTGTGTGGGTACTTACTGCTAACGGATTATCTCTTTACTGTAAATTACTTAGACCTATTATGCATGGAACATTGTTGGTACTGTCGAAATCTAAAAAATAATAGACAGGACACAGAAATGATGTGGTAATGACAATAGCATTAATTCCCAAAGAGAAAAGCTCTGCGGTCACACTTCATGATGTTTTAGATGTTTCACATGCAGCGGTAGCGATGACGCTCGTTACCAGAAACCCCAGGCACAACTCGGGACCCCGCTGCGCTGAGGGCTGCACAGGCACAGAATAAAATGAATTAAAAGTCATTCTCTCACAGGAGGTGAAACATAGCAAAGCCAGTTTTATATCAGATCTTAGCCATGCACATGTGTCTTTTCACGTCTGTTTATGCAAAAAAATACAGGCAAGAAATATGGAAGGATTTGGTCCATTCGGTTTTAACACGTTAACAAGCCAATTAGGTAGGAGCAAACCTTGGGCTTCTGGCACTTTCTCAGTGTGATTCGCATTTCTCACCAGTGTGTGCTGCTCTTAGCTTGAAAGAATCGAGTACATTAGGCCATTTTTTAAATGCCTTCTTTCATGCCTTTTTCCTGCGTGCTTTGTTTCTGTCCTACCCAGAACAACCTTTGCACCACAGGAGGTAAGTAGATAAAGGCTCCAGCAAGGTATTGGATAAAGGCTCCAGCTGTCCCAGGAGATTTGTTTTCCTCCTCTCACACCACCTTCATCTGGGAAGGTCTCAACAATAGAAACAGAACCAGCACTTACCACCATCCCCTGCCATCTTTGTGATTCACACTTTCATCTGCTTAATAGTTAAGTTTCCATTTTCTGGAATTTTTTAATGTAGACACTACTGTCTGTGAACAGGATGGAGTGGAAAGGCACCCCACAAGCTGAACTTATGTTACCTTACCTTGGCCACCTCAAATTTAAAACAAATAAATGCAAACAAGAGGAAATAGGTGACAAATGTAGCTACCTTTCTTGTTTACAGTAATTGTTTTAATTGTAGGTGTCCTGTGACCCAGCCTGTCTGCCATCAGTTCCATGCCAGTGGCTGAAAAGGATAATGAAAAACATCAGCCCTTGTGGCTTTCCCACCCAGCGCAGACAAGAAATAGGTCTCTGGAAAGAAATCTAACATTTCTCAGCTGACATGTTGGCTTTGTAACTGGTAATGATGGGGGCGAAAGAGGGAAAAGCAGGAAGGAGAACTGGAATGAAGGGCCCCTTCTTCTTCACTTCCTTCTGCATCTCCTGGCTTCTGTAACATCACATACAGAAGTGTTTGCATTTCTTGAGTGGGTTTGCCATGTGTTATTTCTGTCTTGACCAAAATCAGCCAGTGTTCAGAGTTTTCAGAAGCAGATCGGTTCAGATTTTTCAGCTTGTTTTGCAGACAAAAGAATCAAAACCATTTGAAAGGAGGTCAATAGGAGTTAAGTATATAATCCGTTTAGGATTTAGCAAATCCTACACAGACCTTTTTGCATTTCTAGGCACCTAACTACCTCCATAAACTGGACCCTGTAGAAATTTCTAAAGTTTGGCTGCTGAGGAGAATCAAACCACTGAGTTGTCCAGGTTTGTTTCACAGCTCCTGCCACTGCAGAAAATGTCCCACCAGACGGGTGTGTTGGGTGGGTTGTTATGGGGAAAAGTCAGGGAGAAGGAAAGGGTGCAGAGACTAGATTGTTTTTCACAAAACTGAAGCGCCTGTTTCATTCTGCACATATAGGGTAGCACCGGCTATAGCAGAGTATCACAATGTAAAAGAAAGAGGGATTTTTGTAAGATGCGCTAGAGAAATTGGATGTTGTCATCAGTTTTACTGATCTCACAGTGTCCTCAAATCTTTTTATAAGATATTGGACTTGGTCAATGTATTTGAAGAAAATAAACATCTGGTCAAAATAATAGCAGTTTGCTATGTAAGAATTACTAAGCACGCTGCTGACAGCTGTTAAATACAGATGGCACTATCGCAATAGCTATGACAGCATGACAGTAAGTTATGACAGTAGCTTAGCAGTTATGACAGCACAACTAGGCAACCATTTAATCACATTAAAGGACATACAGGATGACAAAAGTAGCAATTGCAGGCCAAAATGAAAACATTTCCACGTGTTTTCTAAAAAATTAAAGACACTTGTCCTGAGAAGTTAGTTAATACAGAGAGATCGTTCTCGCTGTGAAACGGCAGCACTCCCCAAGAGCGCCGATGAAATCACAGCCCCCGAACCAACGCGCAGGCTGCTGCAGAGGGCTGGTGGGATCTGCTCTTTAAGCAGTCAGCACCTCTTTCATTTAGGTCGAAAAAGATTAGCATCAAGCCCCTCATTCTGGGTTCCCGCAGCCCAGATTCCAAGGAGTAAGAGGAAGTCCCCTGCTTCTTCCTGACGCAGGCGAACGGGCGGGCGTACAGCAAGCCCCCTCTTTTCTCTGAGGGCCGTATCCCTGCAGACACCGAGCAGCCCCAAGCCGCTCCAAAACAAGAGATTGGGCCTTTCGGGTAAATGGAGGTGGAGCAGAGGAGGAAGAGAGCTGTGGTTATTATTATTAATATTATTATTATTATTATTAATCCTGTCCTGCTGTTCCTCCCGCTGGCTAAGCACCCCGTCTTTATGCTTGACAGATACCTTCAGTCCTCCCACAAAGGCTTGTGTTTTATCCAAGGGTAGCGAACACTAGGTCTGTAAAGGTTTTTTAGGATGGAGGTTGAGCAGAGCCACCGGTCCAAGGCTTGGGTTTGCAAGGCACTGCAGCCTGGTGAAGGCGCACCAGTTCGAGATCCCAGCTTGACTGCAGTCCTTGGCTCTGAGGGGCTGCAGTTTGTAACACGCAAGCCAAATGAGTCATTCGATACCTTCAGCTGCAGGTTACAAAATGATAGCGTGTGATGTTTTTTTCTCAGGCGAGATTAAAATGTGTAAATTCTGCTGGCCCTCCCACACACACACAGTGGAATGTCAGTTGGAAGATGAAAATATTATTAAAATGGGTATTTTTACTGTACGCTGAAATTACCTTGAAGAGTGATTTATATTTCATTTCATCTTCCCCCTCCCCCCAAAAAAAATCAAGTTTCTGTTATTTAAAACTGTTTTTAATGATGTTTATTCAATGTAGACATA
The DNA here is from genome assembly GCA_035590195.1 of Aviceda cuculoides. Taxonomy (NCBI): domain Eukaryota; kingdom Metazoa; phylum Chordata; class Aves; order Accipitriformes; family Accipitridae; genus Aviceda; species Aviceda cuculoides. The sequence continues at coordinate 13,772 of JAVJGG010000227.1, forward strand.
AAAAGATCACTCTGCTTGTTGCTTGGACACTGATAAAGGCATATAATTCAACATACACTTGACATTTTTGAATGATGAAAGACAACCCAGACAACTGAAATGGGTCAGAGAGGAATCACAATTATTTTGAGCAGTGCCTCCACAGTATCTGACTGAATCAGCATGGCTACGTTTAACAATATATCTTTCTTTGCAGTATTGTACCCAGAAAAACAATCCCAGCTTTTAGCTGGTCCCATAATACTCTGTAACTGACCTGAGCAGTACTTGGGTCAAAGGGCAAAAATTAGAGCAAATGCAATATGAATAAAAGCCTGTAATTTCTTTCGTTCATTTTTTTCTTTTTGCATGGTAACACTGAATAAAACTCTGTAGCCTGTCAGACCTTCCCTGTTTTCTAGAGAT
>JAVJGG010000228.1:0-14121 GCA_035590195.1 Aviceda cuculoides
GATCTTGTAGATGTATATAAACACCTTCAGGGAGGGTGCCAAGAGGATGGAGCCAGGCTCGTGTCAGTGGTGCCCAGTTGCAGGACCAGAGGCCATGGGCACAGGCTGAAACACAGACGGTTCCCTCTGAACATCAGGAAACACTTTTTCACTGTCAGGATGACCAAGCTCTGGCATAGGTTGTCCAGGGAGGTGGTAGAATCTCCCTCCTTGGAGATATGCAAAAGCCATGTGGGAATGGTCCTGGGCACCCAGCTCTAGGTGATCCTGCTTGAGCAGAAGGGTTGGATCAGATGACAACCAGAGGTTCCCACAGACCTCAGCCATTCTGTGACTCTGTGATTCTATGAACTGTTTAACCCATGTAGGTCTCTGAACAAATGATAGGCAGTGGACCATAAAGTGAGTTGGCACATAGGACTATACAGCTAAATGCAGCTCCGTGACTCCAGACTTACTGCACAGGTCTCTGCGTCTCTGCATCTCTCTTTCTAAAGCAGAGTATAAATGACATACAACAGGTAAATCTGTGAAATATTTTTCCTTTGTTATATTGCATGCATCTGCTCTAGGTGCCGGATTAATGCATGTAACTTCAAAGGAGAACAGCTGGACTGTAGGACACTTAGAGTCAAGATAATATGAAACTATGTAAAAATGCTTTCCTTCACAAAGTTTCCCCTAGAAACTAGTTCTTCAAAATAGTGACAGCAGCAACTACTTTTCGTCCTTAAATGGAAGTGATTCTATATAGTTATTTAGAATTGAAATTATCCTGGTTTAAAGCAAGCATTCAAGTGACTTAATTCACTGAAGGCTCTTGCTGATTAAGTAATTGAGATAGATAAGATCAGGAAGAAAATCTGGAGTGTCTTAGCTGACTATTCTAACAGAAGAGCTATTACATACTGAAAACCAAGAAAACAGGCTGATAAAAGAAATGAATATTCCATTAAAAAAATGAAAAAGAATTGCTGACAGGTGACAGGATTATTTTCCCCACAGTATAAATAGCTGAAAAAGCATGAACATACTTCTAAACCTTTGAATTTTACCAATTTCAAGATATTATTATTCTCAGTGGATTAAAACAGAATCTCACTATTAGGTAGTAAGACTTGTTTTTACAAACACTCCTCTGGTCTGGAAATCATTGGATTTTTTGATTTGGCCTTTTAAGGAGAAACTTTGATGGTAATTTACAGTGCTTATAACAAACACTGGCAATTTGTATAAATTAGCAAACTAGTTGTTTGGGTTTTTTTAAAATCATTTAGCAGTTTTACTAGCTTATAACCTGTTTATGAATTACACAGTAGTAAAATGTAGAGGAGGAACAGTTCTGAAATGCCACTGAAGATGATGAAAATAAATAAAGGTCCTGAAATCCTGCTCACAGTTATTTGCTACTTTAAATAAAAGCCTTTTAATTATTTTGTAAAAGAGAAATGTGGCTTTCAGCGCTAAACTAGCTTACCATTCTCCACCATAATTGCTAAATTTTTGCCTGAAGTGCTTTAATTGAGAAGATGGAATGATACAGATTTTTAATTCTGGCAGTTTAGAATATTTGTACCTGCATTAGCATAGTCTTAAATAATTCATTCTGTTCAAGCCTCTGCTTTGCACAGCAGTAAATCCCTCTTCTCCATCCCACCTTCTAGTTCTGCAATAATGAAAGTCAGCATGCTGTAAGTCTCTGTCCTATACTGGTCAGTATATTCCTTTTTTCAAGATGCCTATATATCACACTACCCCTCCCAGAAAGCTAGATTCAGCAATTAGAAAATCTCATAATATTCTTGCTAATGTTGCTGGATAACTTGTATGTTATCTCTTTGCTATTTTATACTGCATGTACTACATTCTTATGGATCTATACAGTATTTCTTTCATTCACTATGAATAACTACCTTTCTCGACTTGTTCTCGTGCTTGTTGGTTGGTCATTCCAGGGTACGGACATACTCCTAAACTGAAGGTCTCCCACAAAAGGATTCCAAAGCTCCATACATCACTTTCAGATGTGTATCTCCCTAAGAAAAGGAGAGAAAACCCTCAGCTTAATGAACAGAGAAATTAACGTTTCAGATAATTATGGCCCCAAATTTTCTGTAAAGGTAAAACGTTACATTGGATAGCTTTAAGCAGAACAAAGCTGTAGCTACTAATAATACATTCTGCAGATATCATAGTCTCCTGTATTTCAAATGATAAGCAAATTATCTTAAGGTCAATACCTAGGAATAACATAAGCTAACTTAAAGTTCTACAATTTGACACACCTTACCATGTCAGTTATTTTTCATGCAAGTTAAGAATATCCGTCCATCTTAATGTACAAATGTTTTTTTTTTCTTTTAATATAAAAGGACAGAAAAACATCATTTTCCTCCCTTTTTTATTATCACTTTCAATTCAAAAGATACTTTTAAAAAAATTACCTTTCCGAGTTCCCTAATATAGCATGGCAATGAGTATTTTGAGAGGAGCTACCATCAACATAGTTTGGAACTGCAAACAGGGCCTGGTTTTCACACTTTGAGAAGCTGTTCTCTGAAAATGAAAGCATAGTTGCTTCAACTTGTTTAATTTGGACCCTGAAGAACTGAGGCACCCAATCAGTTAAAAAAAAAAAAAATCTGGCCTGCTGGTTCCATTATCTTCAACTATGCTTCAGAGATAGCAAAATAGATAATTGATAGATAATTGAATTCCAAACATCTTTGGGTAATTACAGCTTTATATTATAGGAAAAGGATAGATCTTGGAGCAGATACTTCTATTGTCCCTGATGGATTCATATTAAGCAGGATGGATTCACATCAGAAAGTTAAGGGTCCTAGCTCTTTGCAGCACCGTCTGTGAAAATGCTATCTTAAAAACACATTTTCAACATTACTTTCAACATTTTTCATGACCGTTTTTCTTTGTTCCGTACTATTACATTGCATATGTGTGTCTTTATTCTTTAAAATACACACATGCTTGTGAATGTACTGTTTGTTCATCTCTAATCATTAAACAAAACAAAGCCACTTCTGACTAGAAAAAAGAAAAATACATGTAAATTATAGCGACAGTTTGGTGATATGACAACTGTTCTGACATCAGAAAGTTCAGTTTACTGTTAAACCAAGTATCACTTCCAGCTGCGCTACATCAGCTTGTGTACCTTATAGATGGCAATTACGGACATTCACTATGCTCTTTGTAGTAAGATTAGTTTTCTTGTCTATGTATCAACTCTCTTCAGAGTTTGGCATCCAGTAATTTAACACTTTTCCTTGAAATCATTCAGTAGATACAAGATAGGTGATTAGGTTTTTTTAATGAAAGTACAAGTTCTGCACAGTTAATTATCTTCTCCACTATGACATTATCTGGGAAAAAAAAGTGCCTGTTCATTCACAAAAAAACCCCCTCCACAGTGATTTAAAACATGACAAACAACTAAAAAATGTCGTACTAGAAAAACATACATATTAAATGCATATTTTAATTTTCAGAGAACAGGAAGCAAAAATACCCTACACTTGGCCTAAACACATGATTTTATTAGGAGCTTTTAAAACATTTTTTTCTATTTGCTGGAAGTGACGGAAATCATATAGCTCCAAGCAAAAATAACAGTATGGAACGTCATTGAACAGCACCCACTGAACCAAAGATTCAATCTCCCACAAGCTCTAGTAGCATCAGGATTTCACTTATGACTTCAGATACAACTCCCTAATGCCTCCATTTGCCTAATCTGGTTTCTAGACTTCACAACTTGCGGGTTTTTTAATTAAAAAATCTTTTTGTGACTGCTATTAATTTTGCATATACTGTGAATCCAGAAATGACTGAAAAAATGAACTTTTACATAGTTTGTTAAGCACTGTATCATTCATGTAATAGTCAAACGACCCTATCCCTCCTTTTCTTCCCACCGTTAAATCTTGGCATTACGAACTGACATGGACAGTGGTTGCCAACTAGTTTTGAAATATTGCAGATTTAGTTCTATTTCACTCTGATATCCTTAAATATCTTCCACCTTACCTGTACAAATTAATGCAATACTTATGACCATATTATTAGGATGGTAAATTGAAAGACATGAACAATTATTTTTACTCACATCTTTCAAGGGAATGGAAATAATGATCCTTCAAAACCACACAGAAACCTTCTACAACATTTTGAAAGTTGGATGTTAGACTGCTGAACACATTAACAAATGCTTGAGAGAGCTTATTTTCCAAACACTACAGAAAATCACCTGAAGCTGCTTCAGTATGTATGCATTTTAGGAAACACAAAATCAGTAAATGTTAATCAACTATCCTCTCCTCTCCTGTACTATGCAGAAAAAAGACTCAAAAATATATAGCGAAGGTGTTGTCACAAAAGCTTGTCTCCTGCTTTAATGTAGTCCGCTGGACTGCATGTGGCTATGAAGGATAGGCTTCCATTATATATCAAATAAACTGTATGCATTTCTGAAATAACAAAAATAAAAATTCAAAACTCCTTTTATTGTGGAACAAACACCCAAAATAGAAAGGTGTGTTCTCCAGTGAACGCTAGCAACACTAACACGTCTTAGAATACTTGATAATGCAAGATCAATTACTGTAACTAAATTTATTATTAGGCTTCCAAAGAGAAAATCTGCTTTATTGTGTTATGGCATTAACTCATGCAAAAGCACTAATGAGATGAAGCATTTTGTGATCAATCGTAAGTCACAAACTCATGATTTTTAAAAAAAAAAAGCTTTAAGAGATGGCGGAAATATTTATAGACACTTCAAATGAAGAATTTTAAACAATTTTTTTCTAAGTACTCAACTAAAGAACTGGTTAAGAGAACTACATCCACAATATGGCATCCTTCCTTTAATATGCTGCTTCTTCACTGACCACTTTACTTAAAAGAACTTATTTTTCTAGTTTCATGTAAGTTAAAAAGCTAAATATAGCACCTTCTGTCCCTGTTCTGGAATTATTACCCATGTAGTGTGGAACACTTCCCTCAACCAGAAAGAATGGATTTTTTTCCCCAACATATAAAAATGCAGGTAAAAAAAAGCAGTAGTTAAAAATATAAATCAGTGACTGTACTTTTCTTCAGTACAATGATTTATCCAACAGAGTGTTCTAGTATGTTAACACTTCATACTGTTTTCAAAGAGGTGCTAGAACAATCACTGCCATAAATATGCAGAACTTGCCATTCATTTTACTAATGATTACGATTTACATGACTGCCTAGGTAGTCTACTAGAATGAGTCAGCAGCATAACCAAAACATTATCTTATTGCTGCATAACAGCAATGTTGATGTTGCTGCCTTATTCTTTTTGAAGGCAAACCAGTATTTTATATATAACTTAAATAATACTGAAATATTAAAATTATTTTAAATATTATGGATTTGAACTGGGCACTAGGAATATGTATATATATCTCAAATATTGTCCACAGAGTGCTCCTTATGCTACTTTTGATATTTTTTTTTTTTTTTCTCCAAGAATATACAAGTATGTCCTTACCATAGTTGAGAGCTTCTGGAGCAGTCCACTTGATAGGAATCTGCTTTAGGCCCGATGATGAGTACACGCCATCATCCTCTTGCCGGGACATTCCAAAATCGCTTATTTTCAAAATGTTGCCTTCACCTACCAAGCAGTTCCTTGCAGCCAGGTCTCTAAGAACAAGAAACAAACCCACATATCTTTACACATTAGAGAGTACTAAAAGCCATTTAAAATGGCTGAGCCTCTCAGCCAAGATGGTGGCACCTCTCAGACAACATATTTAAGAAAGGGTAAAAATGCTGCATAGCAATTGTGGAAAAGAGGAGTGAGAGAGGGGAAAAAAAAAATATGTGAGAAATAATCCTGTGAACACCAAGGTCAGTGAAGGAGTGGAGGGAGGAGGTGCTGGAGATGCTGCAGGTGCTCCAGGCACTAGAGCAGAGATTCCCCTGCAGCCTTTGGAAGGACCCACGTTGGAGTAGCTCGTGAAAGACTGTATCCCCTGGGAAGGACCTACACTGGAGCAGGGGAACAGTATGAGGAAGAAGGAGCAGCAGAGAGGAGCTGTTATGGACTGACTGCAACACCCAGTCCCCATTCCCCTGTGCCCCTCAGCAGGGGGAGGAAGTGGAGGAGTCAGGAGTGAAGGAGTGAAGGTTAATCTCAGAAGATGGGATGGGTGGCGGAAAGGTATTACACTTTTTGTCTTTATTTGTCACCATCCAACTCTATTTTAATTGGCAATAAATTAAACTAACGTTCCCCAAGTTGAGTCTGTTTCACTGTGACAGTAATTGGTGAATGATCTCCCTGTCTTTATCTTGACCCTCAAGCTTTTCTGTCTTATTTTCTCCCCTGTCCTGTTGAGGAGGGGGAGTGAGAAAGCGGCTGGCTGGGTGTCTGGCAGCCAGCCAAAGTCAACTGACCACAACTGCCCTCTGAGGTCACAGAAATAAACATGCAGGTTAACAAATCAGATTTTATGCAAAATGAAACAGAATTTGAAGAAGCACCCTGAAACATGTTCCTGTTGTAATGAAAGACAGTGAAAACCAGACAACTGCCTCCACCTTCTCTCTGCTCATATTATCTTAGCATTAGAGTTTCCATCAAAACCAAAAAGCTACTCAGTATTACAGGAAAAGGAATTTTGGCTCAGTGATGTATGAGAAGTTCAGAAAATCAACAGCCTTCCTTTCCCTGCCTCCATCTCAAACATGTTTTTATAGATTAGGAGACAACCTGATGAAAGACCTACTGTGCCTTCTCCACAGCATACATTTAGAATAATAATACACGCTAATAATATATTATTAACATACTATATGTATATTACATTTAATGTTTTCACAATGTATTAAAATACTACATAATAAAATATGTATTATGATTCCCATCTTAATGTAATAAAATACAAGAAATTTTTGAAGGCAGAAAAATGTTAAGCAACAGAATTAAATCTATAACATTAGGATCATCATGGGCAAAGTGTTTTTAAACTAAATTTACAATGTTTGTTTTCTGCTTAAATAGGTAATATGCTCACAAATGGCTTGTCTTACATGGATATTCCAGAATAACTGTATTAGTTTAAATGTTTTCGATTGGACCTGTAGCATAGCTTTGAAGTGAATCCCCTGAGCACTTAATGCACATTCATTGGTTTTGAAAAATGATTTTGGTGAAGCAAACTAGATTACCCTTGGAAGAAACTAACCTAGAATTCTGCCCATGGTGTGCACAAAATTTGTTTCTACAGCTAATGCAGTAAGAAGGCTCTGAACCAATGACAAACAGTTTCAAACTCTATGCATGGTGGGACATTCACGACAAAGGACTGAACTATATTTAGTCTAAAGTAAAAGTCACATGAGCCAGATACAAGGATGTTAAAGCTCACATATCTACAATTCCTTTGATCAACTAATCCATATTGATATTGCACTACATTATTTGATATATAGACAGAGCCTGTGTTTGAGTGTAAATACTGTAACCTGATTTAAGAATTTTAACTTATTTGACTCCTCACACAACTTTTCTGCCACTAAGAACATTTATCACTCTTGAGCTTCATGCTACAGTGACATAAATGCAGTTATTCTTGCAGTTAGAGAAGATGGACCACTTAAAAACAAGTCTGAAGTCACAGTGTCTAGCTTAAGATAAGCACAAATGTATAAAACAGCTCAATATGCACTATGTTACATAGATGTTAGCATGTGGTATTGTTTGGTGAAAGTAAAGAGAGCTGCAAACCAAAATCAAATTGTTATTGCTTATACTCAAGTCTGTAAAAAGTATCACCTTGAAACTTCAGGAATTAATGGCTTAGGTTCCAATTGTAATTTAGTCATTAGTTTTTTTATTGTTTTACTCAATATAGTCTAGATTTTGTGACAGATGCACATAAGGAGTGGAAAAAGTAATGAGGTCATATCTCAAAGAAAATTTACAGAGTTCATTAAAATCATGGATATCTTCCTACCAGAGTCTGACCTAGCATTTGAACAAGTTCTGGGTCAGATTAAGAAAAAGCTATATACTGAGCTGTCTTAGATTTATTCCTCATACATAAGTCTGATTATTAGGGAATATATATCATAAACAGTACACAGTATGATGCTTGTAAACAGAGATCACACTCAGTTCACATAATTTTTGTCTGTTTTGTATGTGACAGTTTTCTTTTTCTTTCAGACTCATCTAGAGGAATTGTTTTTCATCATTACTGAAATTTTACAAAAACACTTACATGAAAATCAAACTGGTATTTGAGAAAGTTGGTAAAGATTGTTCAGGATATGTTCAGGTTATATATAAATTAGCACTAGATATTCTGAAAGACTACAGACACACAATGTCTTTACTTCATGAAACAGTGGTTTTCAAGCTGTCTATTAGCTGGCAGCGGGTCGCAGAACGATACGATTCAAACTACCATGCTGCACACAAGTGCCAAGGGAGAAATCATGGGCCAGTGGTTAGCTAATGGCCCACAACTTGTGTGGGTGGACACAACTGTCAAGTCCACCATCAGTCTTTCCAGGCAAATTGCTTCTTTCTTTTGGTTTCAGTTTGTATCGAATAGAGAAGTATTTTCATTGCTATCTTCCACAGAGTATCAATAAAACTTTGTGAAATACTGAGTGCCAAGCTATTAACAATAAGATAGAAAAGGATGCATTATGATAAAACTTAACTTACTAATAAAGCTACAAAGAGCAAAGTAAATGTAGTAGTGCTGGTTATGAGTCTCACAGTATTAATACCTCTTTCTGCTTCTAGCTAAAACTCTATTTTTGAAGCTATAATACTATGTATTACTTTTAAGACATCATTTGTATTAATAAAGCCTTTTGAGCACTTAATATGTTTACTTCTGACTTAAGCAAATCTGCTTTTTCTCCTTTCTCATGTGTAAGGCAGGCTCTTTCACATATTTAGAAAATACTTTTTTATATGATTTCACCCCCGCCCCTTTTTTCTTCACTTCAGTCATAGTCTTTTTAAAGGACTTTTGTAATTCCCCTCTCAGGCACTTAGTTTTCTTTTCACAGTTCTTGTGAGGAGTTGGTTCTTGGAGTACATAGAAACGAACAATGTTTAGCAGATCCAGTGATATTTACAATCATGCTAAATCCCTCCAAAAGTTATGTTACTTTGCACTTTTAATAACTTGCCATTCAGTGGGGTGAAACGGGATGAGTACAATTTAATTCTCATTGTTCCACCACCAGCCACTTTAGATTCTGCAGTTACATCCATTGTAGATGTATTTTTCAGGTTCTTTTTTCCCCTGTTCTCTGACTTGTAATTTCTTCACAGTGTCTATTTGACTAACATTTATTATTTAATTCCTCAGGCTTATAAATCTCCTGAAAGTTACAGTATCTTGTTAGTATTTCTGCTGTCATTTTACATGTTTAATAACCTAAGTGATTTGTTGCTGAATTTTCCAGATTCCCTTATATGCATTTGTATACTTAAAAACATTTTTAAAAACATTGTTACACTGAAGGCTATAGCTACATCAAGCTTCTTTTATTATTATTACTCTGAGGGTTTGGTTAAGATTTTTCAATATTTTTCAAACAACTTCTTCACTCTTTCTCCTCGTGTCTGACAGTCTTCTTTAAAAAGATATTCATATTTTTCAGTCTAGATACAACAGAAAATTACCAAAAATGCATTTTGGTCACTGTGATTTTTTACAGAATTTATAGCCAGAATCTGAAAAAAAAAGGGAATAAAAAAGTATTACTTCCATGGCTTTAAATTAATAACTAACAGCTTTAATTTTCTTCCAGTTTCCAGGATTCTAATTCATTTCAATTTGCTACAGATAAAAGGAAAGAGCTCTAGTACAATAGTGTTAAGTGACTCATAAAAAACCCTTTACATCTTAACTTTCCATATGAAATATACACAATGGTGTTTCATTCAAGTATGGATAATAGATGACATGAGTGAGGGAAAACAAGAAAATATAAATATATATAGGGCTGATGACCGAAAACAACTACGAGGAGTCATTATTACAGATAACTTCAGTGTTAAATATTTGTAGTAAAACATGACAAATTCTAGATGGCCTTTTTAAAACCAAAATCAGTTGTGGTCTACTTGTCTTCTTTTCCCTAAAAAACAAAGTATGTTCTATTTGTTTTCTCTTCCTTCTCCTTAATGTTCCTGAAACCTAATATCCGCAAGAAGTATTGATACAGTCACATAGAATTAGGGGTCTCTCTCTGCTTGGGGCATTGGTTTTTTTCTGATACAGCATTTGGTACTTGCTGCAGTAATCCCACAAATCAGTATTTATATTTAACATAGAATCCAAGAAAATATGCTTTATTTCACATTGTGAAAGCTGTATAAATTTGGCACGAATTACACTGAGCTGCTACGGAACAAGTTCTTAGTAAAAGAAAAGCTGACTCTCACTATTTAATACCCAGATTATGTAAGTTCCTAGTGCTATTAGAAACAAAGCACCTTCCCCTCAAATACTAAGGAATACAAATTAATATGCAAATTGGAAATTTTGTTTTTAAACACTGTTGTAGAGTTCCTATAAACACAAACAGGGCATTGACTAGGAATCACTAATATGGCTTGAATGTGCCTAAACTGCAATAGATAGCTCATAAGACATTTGCTAAAAATCCAATAGCCAGTTAAAGAGGAAGTAGAGGCAATTTCCCTGTGCTGGGAGTTGTTACCACCTCGATTCATGTCTGTCAGTAAAGACATAAACCTTATACACTTTTCTCTAAGGACACTCTTATACCACCTACCTACTTCCTTCCACCACCCCAAAAGAACTACACAGCAAGTAATACCTAGTATTTCAATGGAATTCCACCAATTAAAGCAAATCAAAGCAAGAGAGTAAAATCCTCATTACTAAACTAGCATGACAGATTGCCTCATTGAACTAATTAGTCATTTTATATCCCCTCCTTGGATCATGCAGTTAAAATACTCTTACGTGATAAAAGCAAGTAGTTAATCAGTGAACAGGATCAGTTTATCTCCTCTGCACATTTAATTCAATGAAAACAGTCTATTACCTGATCAAAAAAGAAGGGGGTGCAAGCATGTACGTGAAACTTGCTTTTTCGTGGACTATAAGAGACTATGTCTCCTTCAAACATCTGAAGTAATTTCCAGTGGAGTCTAAATCAAAACACGCTTATTTCAGAACTTTCTTGATATGCATATGCTGCTACTTTTGCTACATGTGGTGAACAGAGCAAATAGTATGTGCCTAATAAGAGAATGGGAAAATATTAGAGTGTCAGAAGCACATCTTTCCATGTATTCTATGCTGTCTTCCCACTTTACACTTTGTTTTACTTATTTCTTCATATTATTTTAAGCTATCACTTTATGAATACTAATGGAGCAATCTTAACTACAATGCTAGTCATTTCTCTCAGTTCCTCATATAATGCAAGTCCATCTTCACAGCTGAACAGCGCTAGGAAACCAGAGAAGGCCCAAGTTAGGTGTAGTAGTGTTTTCTCAACAAGGCAAGGTGTTCTGCTTGCTATCCATAGTTTTGGATATTGATCAGTTCTTCTCAACTATAAAATGAGTAAATTTTCCCACTTTATACCATTAGGGACATTCAATTACTCCCTCTAAAGCACTCTGCAATTTTCATATGGACTTAAAGCTTTTGCAAGAAGAACTCAAAATAAAAAAAGTAACAAACCCCCAAATAATTGTATTCAGTAGCTGAAGACAAGCACTGTATCTAAAAATGCCTTTTTTTCCACAGAACATTTACTTCCTCCACCTGTAAGAGTAAACATATCCTACATTCCAGAAATAGTCTGCATTGCACTGCTCACTCTCATTGTCATGATACTAAGAGCTATCACATAAAATGCTTTATAGCAACCTGGTGAACACATTTCTGTGAACTAAGGTTAGTGTGATCACATTAATCAAAAGAAAATATAAAAGCCCACTAAAGCTCAAGCATCTAAATTACTTTAAGACACTGTAACATGGTCTAACTAAAAATTGGTTGCTAAGTTGGCAAACAAAGAATCTATTCATACATGTCAGATTTCTCCAAAATAACAAAACTATATTCAAACACAAAATATGCTCCTTAGAAAATAGGAGCAGTTGTAAGGGTTTTTAAAAATGCTGTAAGTATAAATGTGCTGTTGAGGATCACAATGTTCCCAACTCAAAATTCCAAATGCATTACTATTGCCATCCCCACCCTCAAAAAGCGTACTTGGTAACTGCTGTGTTTCTGATTTTCTTAAAGTGCTTTGCTCAATATGTGATAGATTGTGGCTATCTATCTAAGGGTCACAGTAGCAGATGATGGAAAGCTACAGCATCCCATCAGAACCGCAGAGTGGGATGCATTTGGTTCACAAGGACAAAGCATATCGCTTTGTTGAGGACTGTACAGCTCAGTAAGGAAGTTCACTTGCAGCGAACCTAACCCTCAGTCCCACCCCACAAACCCTCCTGCTATTTACATTCCTACGGCTACGTTTTTTTTGAAAAAGTGACAGCTGCCCTAGACCGTATAAATACAGCAAGAAGAAACTTCTTAATGAACTTCTGTACAGAAAAATATATTCACATTTTCTGTATCAGTGTTCATTACTGCAAATGCCTTCACATACACATACTTGAAAATAAAATTAAGATATGTCAGATTAAAAGTTTATTTATTGTACAGTCATTTCTGATGAAGAAGTATTGTATGAGAATCAGTGGATTATATTAATTTTTATAGTCTGCAAAATGGTCAATTGCTAATTAATAACTACACAAATACAGTAAGGTATACTTTGAGGTAGGTACAAATATTGGGCATATTAAATTAGATACATTATTTAATTATTTTTGTAGAGGAGTAGCAGTACTGACTTTAGGATTTTGAACAGAATACTTTCCCCAATACGTTTATGTTTCAGAGTCAAACTTTCTGTTTTACTTCTTGACCATGACAGAGATCACTCATACCTCAAAGGGCACAAAGTGCCCCTTTGGAGGTACAAAAGTGAAGCACAAATGCTATATAATATAAGAATATATATATTATATATATAACATATAAGAAGTCTAGTTCTCAGAGTTGAATAACTGGATTAAGTATGAATCTCAATTTTCATTAAAAAAGAAACTGTTTAAGACGGATGACTGTGAAGAAGAGACTGGAAATTAGTTTGGAGATAAAAGAGGAATAAAAAGAAACCCAAGCTTGCTATTTTCTGAATGTTTTGCGTTTTTAAGCAATGCAATATTTTTTTAAATAACAAGATTGGTAATTCTATATAGAAGAAAGTTGAGCTGACTCAGACACCTGCTCTGAAGAACGACAAGGTCACTCCTGTATCTTGGAGCCTTCTCACCTTCTGCTTTGGCTTCATTTTTACTAGAAAGAAACCCAGGTTGCTGTCACACATTATATGGCACTTGTCACCTACAGAGGTAATAACGGATGAAAATTAAGCAAATGTAAACTTAGTGTTTACAGCCCAGAGATGGCTCAAGGGACTATACAGATCTACTAACACATTATAAAACTTTTGTCTTCTTTTGAGTTTTATTCAGGTAAGTTACTACATGTCCTCCATTTTCCTAGTAGGACAAGGTTTCTGTACCAGGTATTTTAAAAGAGATAACGGTGGGCACAGTAGACAATGAGCAGTTCCTGAAGAGAATCAAAGCACTAGACTATGAAGAGGGAAATGAAGCAATAAATCAATGCGTCATCTATTCCTCCCAGCTTTTTCCTGTTTCTGAGGTTTTCTTCACAATGCCTGCTTCTGGGACAGAAACATTCTTATCAGCATTCCTATTTAAATGTTTTTCATCTGCATTTTTTACCAACATTTTTAGAACTTAATAGTAATTGTCCATATTTTTCTGAACAATTATTTTGATGAAAACTGCTTCATAGTCATTTTAGTCTATAATACTCTTCGCATTGATATCCCTGTAGAATTTTATAACCTATTTTTCCTGTGCACTGCTGATTACATGTAATGGGCTGAGCAAAATGTGAAACTTAAAAATGGCTGGTTGGGGGGGGGGGGGGGGGGCGGCGG
>JAVJGG010000229.1:0-14084 GCA_035590195.1 Aviceda cuculoides
GGGGGGTTGCATCTGCCATTCCAGGGGGGGCTCCTGCCTTCCTTGGCAGACACCTGTCTTTCAAACCAAGACACACTCCCACCTGGAAAAGTGCTGATCACTCTCTTTCCCAAAGGGGGTTCCATAACATCCCTCTGTCGATGGCACCAACTGAGTGCGAAGGAAAGTAATATTAGGAAAATGTTAAAGGAGCTTAACTTCTTCTAATGTAATTTATACCTGGAAACAATGAAGCAAGCCTGAATGAGGCTCCGTGCCAGGTCCCCGTGAACCAGCAGCCGGTGGTCCCGGCAGCCCTGTTCAGGAACCGGTGTCCCAAGGACAGAAGGGAGAAGGAGGGAGACGGCAAAGGCTCTGGAAAAGATTACAGCATGCACAAGAACTGACTTTCCAGCCTGAGAGCAGCCTTAACGGGTGCCAAAGGAAGAAGTAATGAAAGGGATTTGTACCAACACAAAGAGGAAGGAGCCGACCAAGTGACATTCTGAGTCTAACCCCGAGGAAAGTGTTTAATGAAAAGAACAAAAATATGTGCTGAGAGGCCAAAAGGCCAGGAAGCCAAACTGGGAATGCTGAATAGGTCTATCATGTCCAAATCCTCAGTGCTCCCAGAGACTTTGGTAATGTTACTTACAGAAACAGGAGAAATGAGTAATTTACATAAGATCTCTATGAACATAAATAAGTGCATTTGGCTCTACACGTTGACAAGCACACAGCTGGAACTCAGATTCATAAAAAATGTTGGGTTAGAAATACCTTTAAAAATACTGCCACAATTAGCAGAAGGAGGTACATATGGAAAGAGAGACAGTACACAAGGTTCAGTACCAGATAACACATGATACTCGACAGCAATAATTAAAAAGTGAAGTGATTCTGGACTTGGTCAGGGAAATACCCTCAGGCAAAGCAAGATAGGCCTGGGGACTTGACATTGAAAAGGTGCTGGGTTTATGTGCCTTTCCTTCAGGGTGCCATCAGAAAAGCATGGGGAGAATGTGTCAATCCACAGGAAAAAATATTTTGATAAACCATTTTTTTTCAGTTTCCGTGGCCTTCAGAAGTCACGGGCACATGGTTTCTCAGATGAACTTTAGGAAAAAAGTTCTCTTTAATAGCAGTGTATGCCTTCGGTCAGTAACTAAAAGTACTTGTAAAATCAGGGAATTGCCCCTTACAGGTTTTTAATATCAGCTGGCTACTGAGAGGTCATAACTACAAATGCAGCATCACTCATAATTGCTGTAGCCCTGACAAAAGTAATGGATCATATATATCAGACAAACCTTTTCTGTTGCAAGCGTGAAGTTATTTCCCATGAAAATATCACTGCTTTCTGTGATAGATTATCTACGTTTCATAGCCAGAGCTTGTGCTTCCAATATTGAGTTGAAACATTAGAAGTAAAACTTTGAAAAAATAGTTGAAATACATTTGCGGTTGGACTCCGTGATCTTAAAGGTCTTTTCCAACCTAAATGATTCTATGTTTCTATGACTAGTTTTGCTTTTTTTTTTTTTTTTATTCCCTGGGAGGGAGAGGAGCTGAAGATGTTGATTTCTATCCCTAAACATGTAACCGAGACATATGACAAGGCTAACCCCTGAGCTCTTACTGAGACAAATGAAGTCAGATTTACTGTGGCAGATTTTGAATGGGAAAAGTTGAGACAAGTCTACAAGTTCATCAATATTTGTATTTTTCTTTTTTTCCAAGATGGACAAAAAGCTGAGTTTTTCCCTCTAGACAGGCTTCTTTGAGAAGAACTACATTTAAGAAGAATCTACATTTAAGATCAGTAGATATCAGTCGTCTCCAGTGCAGACAGCCAGACCATGCACTCTCACTACCCCAAAAACGGACTTATCCTTTTAGGTCTCTCCAGCTTTCTCCCCTCAGCCCTGCTTCCATACATGCACTTCATCACCAGGCTGTTCACGCTGCTGCGGGACACATGACACACAGCGACAAGAAAATCAGCATCCCAAAGTATTTCTTGGTAGAAAATCCTGCTTCCTTTGCCTCCCTTGCCACTGCTCAGCGACTGCTGTCCTGAGGCCTGTCCTCTGAAAAGAGAGCAGGGGCACAGTTAGAGAAGAAACCTGTGCTGGTTTGTCGCCAAAGTTTTTGCTCAACATTTGTCTATTCTTTTGGAGGATGCATGGATAAGTGATATGAATTCCTATGAATTCATCCCTTGTTGGGCAGGGAATTCACCAACAGATATACACTGATACAGCTCAGGAGCCACCCCAAGTGACTACATTTTTTTTTCTTTTTTCAATACCTTTTCAAAATCAATTAAAATCACTTTGAACTTCTTTGTCATTATTTCAGGCCTGACGGAACTCAATTCCATAAACTCCTTGCAGTGCGAACAATTCTTTGACATTCACAAATATCATTGCAAATATACACTGAATATTTATTTATCATACTGAAGTAGTACAAATGTATGATTGGAAGCAGGATGAGCTGTAATAACTTCTGAATATGTTCCACATTTTTACACTCCATGTAGTCTATGTTTGTCAATTTACATTTGTTATGCTGGAACTGGAATTTATTAAGGTAAATCAGGAGCAAGATGGGGATTCATATTTCAGATTTTTGTGCCATTCTCCCCACATGAAATGAGAATATAAGAGTATCATTGAGGTTGATTATTCCCACCACTGCTTTCTGCAGTTTCACTGATTTCCCATCCAGCTGAGAAAATATTTTCCTGTGAAACATCTGGCTAAGGAATGCTGGGAGCTCCAAAATGGCTGGTGCATCCTCTGAAGTAGACAGCTTTGAAGCAAAGTAACGTAGTTTTAAACAGTTCCAACAGACTGAAAAATATTTAACAAAACTCACCAGAGACTATCCAAGATCCTGTAGCTGTTGTCATAGACTTCTCTGAGTACGTTGCCCTGGCACATGCAGATGTAACTGAGACTGTGAAGATATTATGAGCATAGAAGTACAATCCCAGCAGAAAAGCCGTGAGGGGATGCACACTGGAGCAAAGAAGGAATTGTAAAAATAGAGGGAAGTGGAAAATCAGCTCTACTGCAGTTACCTCCAAAAGAGCAGAAAATTGTCAGAGAAGTAGAAAATAGTGACATCCTTACTCCCTTTGTGCTTAAGTAAAAAATAAATAACTCAATACAGAAAATAAGTAATTGAAGATAAGAATAAGTACAGTATTTATTTCATTCATGATAGTCTTGAGCCAAAGGTTGGGGCAGAATTCAGCCCAGCACTTGACCACGTATATGATTCAGCATCACCAACCAGGGAGGCCTGCTGGACTCCAGGCACCTGAGAAGCCTCTTCCAACCCTGTGCGTAGTTAGTTAGGCCTGGCTGAAAAAAAGCATTCATCCTTTCTTGAACTCAAGACTGTTATTTTGATTGTTATTCAGAAAAAAAAAAGTTTTCTGTTGTTGTTCTAACAGAGCTCCCATTAATAGGAAGGACCAATTATTGTAGCAACGGATCACATAGAAGCACTTGTGGTGCAGTGAAATGATCATAGACAAACTCCAAAGTCAACAAAGAAAGTCATAAAACTGTCATGTGAGGTCTCATGAGGGAATAGGTTAAGAAGGAAAGGGGTTGAAAAGCAGGGGGTTCCTGGAAAAAGGCACCAACATAAATTACATCACCGTGAATCATAGAATCATAGAATTGTTTAGGTTGGAAAAGAACTTTAAGATCATCAGGTCCAACCATTAGCCTAGCACTGCCAAGTCCAATACTAAACCATGTCCCTAAGCACCACATCTACTCGTCTTTTAAATACCTCCAGGGATGGGGACTCAACCACTTCCCCAGGCAGCTTGTTCCAGTGCTTGACAACCCTTTCAGTGAAGAATTTTTTCCTAATATCCAACCTAAACCTCCCCTGGCACAACTTGAGGCCATTTTCTCTTGTCCTATTGCTTGTTACTTGGGAGAAGACAGCGACACCCACCTTGCTACAACATCCTTTCAGGTAGTTGTGGAGAGCGATAGATATGAAGCATTCCAAGGAATTAACTTGGCTAAATGAGGTGTCCTTCATGTATCTTACACATCACAACTAAGTATGCAGGCAGGGAAAATAGGGTCAGATTACTGTGGACAAGCTTAAAAGTACAACATGTTGAGACAAGAGTGGCAGGTAGGGACATAGAAAAAGTCAAGTTTATAAATATGTTCACAGATAAGAGGAAGGGCAAAGAAAAGACTGAGCGACTGAGATGAGAGGTTATTGAGACATTGCTCTAAGAAGATATGAAAGTCAGCTGCAATCAGAGAGGAATTATAATTAGTCCTAATAAAGAAGCAAACACATCTGCCTTTGGTAGGGAAAGAACAGGTTAAAAAGTATTTTAAGAAGTCAGATTTTTTCAAATTGACCAGTCTTGACACAGTGTCATCACAGATAATTTTAAAGAGCTGGTTGATTGAATCTCCAAATCATTAGCAGTTACATTTGAAAAGTTATGGAAGAAGGTGAGATGTTTGAAAACAAGTAGAAGGCGGATATGGCATCTACTTTCAAGGAAGAGGGAAAAAAAAGGGCATCAGGGAACTACAGACATATCCGCTTAGTTCCATTTTCAGGAAAAATACTGGAACAGCTAAATGAATAAATGATTACAAGCCTGTAAAAGGAAACAAAGTGTTGAATAATAACCCATACGGGTTTTTCAGGAGCAAATTCTGTCAAGCCAATCTCATTTATTTCTCTGACAGGGCAGCAGGTCTGGCAAATAAAGGAGAAACAATAGATGTGATATATCTTGACACTAGTTAGGAATTTGATTATTCTATACAACGTTTTCCTAAGCAGACTAGGGAAATATAGCTGAAAAGCTGCATTTTGACAGTACTATGCATTGAAGACACAAAATAGAGGCAGCCATTGATGTGATCAAACCAATGGATGAAGGGACCAATGGTTCAATCTCATCTGTAAAGGTGGTCAAAGACCTCCTTCCCTGAGGAAGAATGGAAGAAAAAGGAAAAAATATGGCAGTGCTTTACCAGAATACTCTCTTTGATTCAAACAGTTTGTGGCTCAGGGACTGTCTAAGCAGAGGATGATCTCTTTATACTTTTTCCTTGTGAATTGTTTGGTTGCTTTTCTGAACCAGCATATTTTTATGGCAGCCAAAACATCCTGTGGCAAGAAATACTAGGAACTTAACTATGCGGTGCATGATGAACAATGTCCAGTTGTTTTGAATCTGATTTTTGCTATTTAATTCAATTTCGCTTATTTCTTATGTTGGAAAAGATAAAAAAAATAAACCTGTTTTCCCCTTTTCTATGGTACCTGTAATATGGCAGTGTGCTGGTTTTGGTTGGGGTAGAGTTGCTTTTCTTCATAGTAGCTAGTACGGGGCTGTGTTTTGGTTTTGTGCTGGAAACAGTGTTGATAATACAGGGATGTTTTAGCTATTGCTGAGCAGGGCTTACACAGAGTCAAGGGCTTTTCTGCTCCTCATACCACCCTTCCAGCAAGTGGGTTGGAGGGGGCACAAAAAGCTGGGAGGAGACACAGCTGGGAGAGCTGACCCCCACTGACCAAAGGGACATTCCACACCATATGACACCATGCTCAGCATATAAACTAGGGGGAAAGTTGGCTGGGGGCTGCTGCTCTGGGACTGGCTGGGCATCGGTCAGTTGGTGATGAGCAATTGTTTTTCATTTGCATCACTTTCTTTTTTAGGTTTTATTTCTCTCTCTTTTTTTTTAATTTTCCTTTTCATTACAATTTATTATTATTATCATTATTTTTATTGTTGTTGTTATTATTATGTTTCAATTATTAAACTGTTCTTATCTCAACCCACAGTTTTCTCACTTTTACCCTTCCAATTCTCTTCCCCCATCCTGCTGGGGGTGGGGGGGGAGCGAGCAGCTGTGTGGTACTGAGCTGCCAGCTGGGGTTAAATGATAACAGACAGACCTCTACAGTATGCCCACTCAGCTACTCTTATCCTATCTGAAGTTTCCTCATAGGATTAGTTGATTTTCATACAGAAGCTGCTTTTGATCATCTTCTCTCAAACTTCTCCAGTTGTCATGCACCTTCATTTTGACGGGAGATTAAATCTGCTCTCAGTGCACAGCAGTACTATCAGAATGTGTGCTGTTCTGAAGAAAAGGATTTGGGTCACTGCTAAGCAGAAACCGAGCATGAGTCAGAAAGGGCCTGCTATTGCAGAAAAAGCAAACCCATACCAATATGTATAAACAGAGACGTAGCCTGCAAATCACGTGAAGTTGTCTATCCATTCTGCCCTGTGCTGCTCAGGACGTAGCTGCAGTGCTCCATGCAGCACTAGTCAACGATATCAGCAATGGAGAAAAACAAGAGGAAAATAACCTGTTGGAAAAGACTGAGAAGAACTCGGAAAGAATGATTAGGGTCTACACAAGCAAACAAGCTGGGAGGAAAGACTAGGGAAATTGGACTTGTTTATACTACTACTCATAATCCAGAAGGTAGGCTGGACAAAAGATCTTCAAATATATGACAGAGCAAGGAAGTATTCTTGTGTCCATTTCTGCGGCAGGCAGGACAAGAGGAAACCTCCTTGCCTTAGAGCAAGGAGAAGCCCAGGGATGCTCTAGGAAAAGCTGGTGGGTTGTAAGGACAACGAAGCACTGGTGCCTGGAGCGGCTGTGGGAATCCACGAAGAAAGACCATAAAGATGAGGTTAGGCAGGTGTCTGCGGGCATAAGAATACCTGATCCTAGCCTGGGACAAATAGATGGAGAGGACAACCTCCCCAAATTCCTCCCATCTCTGGAGTTTTCTGAAGCCCTGAATAAGTAGGGAATTAAGAGAACAGCTAATGCTGGAAAGTCCTTTTCTTTAAAGCATTGATAAATTACCTTTACAGAAAATAGGTCCATCTTATTTAGCTTGTGTGTTGAAGGTTTGTTTATACCTCAGCAAAGATCACTGAAAAACGCACTGACCCAACTGGATACTTCCCATATTCTGGACAGTAAAGCCAAATATAATCTTTTAAGATAAGTAGTATTGCTCCACTTTCCATTTTCTCTCTGGGAAGTCATTAATCTGGGTTAGATTATATCCTTTGTTCAGCACTACTTATTGGAATTTGTGTGACTCGTGGTCTCTGTGTATAACAGTTGGGAATGATCCCATTCTGATATCATGGCTAGCAAAGCCAACAAACTTTGGGGAGAAGGCTCAAAAGCTCATCCTCAGATTTTCAGCTCATATCTGTCTCTATTAATGCAAAATTATTTTTGTTGTTTAGCCACCAAAGACATAAAAAAGTTTAGACATGTTTAGTAAATCTGTTCATATTTTTCTTTCTAGTTTCCTCTGCTGAATTTAATTTTTCCTGAGGAAATCTGGTACAGGATATGCTTATGCTTTCTTTTCAGTCTTCAGACTGCTCAGCAAATGAATGTTTTTTTTCTTTTCTACAGGATTTCCCACCCAGTGCATAATCCCTTAATAAAGTTTTTCAAGAAATAGGAAAAAAGTCAACAATTTACCACACTTAAATCCAGCGTTTTCTACAGAGCAAGGGTTTATAATACAACCTGGCTTACCATTTCCTTTTTAGCGCTTGCAAGTCTTTGACTGGAGCATGTTATAGCAGAAAATAAACACCTTTTGTGTTTATATAATATTTTAAATATTCCAGTGTGGAGTGGTATTAAAAGGAAGCACTAGGTGAGAGCATGAAGGGGTTAATGGCCTTTCTTGGGGAAACTGTTGCTTTGGCCTTTTCCCACAGCATTTGCCAGGAGTGACAAATCTGGAGGAAGGGGCCTTCCCACGGGATGAAGGAGGGGAGAGGAGAGAGCGAGAATAAAGACCAGGAGGCAGGAGAAGTGTGGAAAGGAGTCAGAGGTTTTTCTGATTTAAGGGGCTACAGGACAAGCAGCTGGAGCATAAGCAAACCTGTTCATGTGCCCACTTAACCTTATCTCTTATCTTATGCCCACATAACCCACCTAACCAATAACACACACCAGTGGTGGCTGTGCCCTACCGCACCTGCCAGATTAACTGACAGATAGGAAATCTCTGGTTTTAACCCCTCCCCCTTTGTCTGGTTCAGCATTTACTTCTAAGAATTTGTAAAACTCGTCACAGTCCCTCCGGGCATATTTTTCTCTTCTGAAAAACCAGTAGTGGGGGAGACATTTAACCTCCTCCTTGGGTTTATCATCCCGACGGGCACGTGTCAGTAGGGCGCTTGACTCTGCACCAGCCAACGGAGCGTCGGTAGCTGCCGCCGCTCTGTCTGAGATCCTCAAAACACCTGGCTGTGCTTTCCTCCTCAGGGCCCTGTGCAGCAGGGAACTCGGGATGAGCACAGATAAACACCGTCTACTCTTTTTTATTGGGGAAGGAAAGCATCTACCCTTTCCTCTGCAGCCCTGCCCCGACCTGCAGGTAGGGCCAAACGCCCGTGGAGATAGATCCTTAATGAGATTTTCCCATTGTGCTGTGTGAGAAAGGCTTAACATTTTCCACACCTAAGTTAGGGTCTTAAGGAGGTATGTGTGTACAGCTTTCACCCAGGAGTGAGGAAGCTAAAGGAGGAGTTACCTGCCTATTATTCAATTACACTGCATTATTGTGAAACTCATCCAATACTGTGCTGGTTTCAGAACAGGATCTATTCAAAGCATCTCCAATTTTCATCAGATAGTCACCGAACTTTATAAATGTTTGAGCGATCAAATAGTCCTTAAAGAGAAGAGGGAAAGCCTATGAAACAGATACCAGGACTTTAAAAACAGTTTGCTATAGAGTGTTTTTGCAAGTACTAAAGGAAATGAAAGAGAGTCTTTCTGTACTAGGAGATTATATTTCTGCTTTTCATGGTTAAATTTGAAATGACTGGCTCTAAGTAAACATCTGAACTTCATCTGGGTTTGTACTGGAAAAAAAAATGGAGATGTGGATTCATTTAGGCAATAAAGAACAAGTAAATTGTGCTCTCACTAAAGGTTACAGGTTTGGATTAATGTCTGAATTTGAAATAATCAGCTTTCACACTGCAAATAATCTCTTTTGAAAAATTAGGGGTATTTTTCTTTTTATTCTTTCAAGTCAATTTAGTTCTGGTGAAAGCTGCTTGACTGACAGCCCTGGAAATCAGCACTCCGTGCTCATAAGCAGTCAGGGCAGAGGGATATAACATGCATAGCAGCAGCACAAATTTTCACAAATTGCTTGTACATCTCAAAATGGACTTCAAGCATCTGGCTCCATGGGACATGGCCCAGGCAGATCGTGGCTTTTCAAGCCTGAAAACAACAGTGCCAGTCAAGAAACTCCCATTTTGAAGGATTTCTATGAGAAGTCATGTGGAAATACTGCTGAGAAATTTCTCCTTCCAGGGATCAGAGAAGAAAAAGAAGCAAAATCAACTCTGAACAACTTTTCACAAGCTCTCCAAATTCCACTTTATGCAAACCCAGTGACAACTTTCAACTCTGTCCACCCACCAGTAATTCCTGTTTTGCAGAAGAGTGGAGGAAGGGTAAGAGAGGCAAGGTTCATTTCCCATTTGCATCACTAGTGAAAAAATATTCCTGCAGCTTTTATTATTATCATCTGTGCATGCTGTACAACTCAAAGGCAGATTCATCTCTTCCGAACAAATTTAATTTACAAAGCTGCACTACATCAACACACAAATAGAAGTAGGAGTGGGTGGTTAACGCTCCCACTCTAAGGTATTACGTGTAGTTGCCAAACTTTTCTGAAGAAATTTCCCTGTGGCAGCGTCGCAGAGCGGCATGCTGCCCAAAGCGGTACAGGAGGGAGATTCTTTACCTGCCCAAATTCCTATTGCTGTCCCAAAGGTGGAGTCACCTGCACTGGGATTACTGCCAGCGGATTAGTCTATGGGAACCGGGAGCTGGTCCTTATGACCCTGCAGAGCCCTGCAAACAGTGCCAGACGCTATTGTAGAAAAGGGCACGTGAGGGAGGCAAAAGCTCTGGAAGTGACCCTCTTACCACGAGAGCAGTTGTACCATATTCATCCTATCAAACTTCTACTGGTAGTGATCAGAACGGGTTGTTACGGTGCAGTCCGAACCCTTTAAATGTCTCGTACTCGAAAGAGTGCTCAGAGGGCAGGCAACCCCCCCCTGCCCAACCTGGCTTGTAAGGTGAGAGAAAAATCTAGGGCAGAGCCAGGCTCTGTGTTCTCTCTTACCTGCTCCAAACATCCAGGTGTCCTCTCTCCAGAAGTCATGTTATGATCTAAGCAACTCTTGCAATGCCCTGAGCCCTGTGCCTCAAGCCTATGAGCATGTGATTATAATAGTAATAAAACTAAGTCTATATCTTCCAATATTTTGTGTGCGTGTATGCATATGTACATATATATGTATACATACACATATATATGTTGCCGCATTGCAACCAAATTATCTGTACCACTCAGCTCCACTTGCTACACTTTTGATGAAGCAATCAAATCACTGCATTGTGAATCAGGCTGTTGTTACTGGGTATTAAAATTAGAACAATATCTCCCACTCTCCAGTTTCTTACACCTACTCATATGCTTTTGTACAACACAATAACCTATTGTGTCCCCCTTCCCCCAATCCACCAGTGATGTTCCGAGGTGTATGAAAAGAAAAAATTTTTCTCAGTGCAATGGGACATCTAACAAAATGGAAAGAATAATCATTTCAAGGCAGATGAGACGTTTTGTTGCCCATAGAGCTACATATACCATTTTGTTCTCGTATTATTTCACATTTAAAAACAATAAACAGGAGGAAAATTTCAAAACGGGATTGCTGTTTCAAAATGTTTTCTTTGAAAGATTTCAAAATCAATCTTCCCAAGCACCTTTTTCTTCCAAATTAATCACCAAGTTCCAAGACAAATACGTATACATTTTGAGAAGTCTTTTGACTTCCATTGCTGATTTTTCCATTCATATCAACAATTATCTTACGCTTTTTCTGTTACCCTTGATAGATGAAGCACATTCTTCAAAAAGATCTATACTCTGGCCCCATCAATATCCACTTTTATACTGATGTTTTTCAGAAAATGCCAGTCAGGAATAACAAGATTCTCTGGTAAGCAAAGCAGAGACTGATGAAATTCTGTCCTAATTAAGTCAGTGCCAATGCTTTCATTAACTTCAACAGACTTAGAATTTCACCCATGACATTTCTCTCATTTCTGATGCATCAGCTTTTATCATTGGCTCCCTTCTCATCTGTTTTGCATTTTAGTCATTCACTGCACTTATTTTTCTGCTTTTTGCTTAGAGATGGGTTGTGTGCCAGTACTGTCTTTAGAGCTCCACTTGAACCCCAAAGATATCAGGATAGATGCATTTGCAGGATGAGTCTTCAGCTTGAAAGCAATTCAGAATAGGAAACTCTTTTGGTCTGTTCCCGTACAGCACTCAGTGTTAAGGTTGCCAGACCTCATCGGGACTCGGTTACCACACACGAAACCATTCACAATAACTACTCTGAACAGAAAAATAGTGCAACATATAATGCATAGCACATAGCACCTCACTAAACCATCCAGCAGGTAGTAGTGATGGGCAGTGTGTACAAAAAGCAGGGACTTAATCAAAGTGAGTTTATGCCCCACACTTACTGGGAATTCCTCATTCATGGGGAATTATTCATGGGCAATAATTGGGGAATCCCCAATCCCCATCACAAATGCATGTGATGTGTAATGCACAACTCATTACGTTTCATTTTATCCAAATGCTCTACAAATTAGACTCCTTGCTGTACAGTATCCAGCTTGTTACCACAAGTGGCCTGAATGCTTTTCAATGACGTGTCTGTTGTCACTAGAATTTTCCTCTGTTAAAACTGTTCTGTGATACAATTAACCACTTTAATTGTCAGATTAAACAAGCAAAAGGAAAGAACAGTTCTAGATCAGCTAATGCTTGTACATCTTGCTATTGCTTTACTTGCTTCTCCTTGCAATACTTTGTAACTGTCAGCTCTCGTTTCTCACTAGGAGACTACCTAATAGATTTGTTTTCCTCTGCAATATTGATCTTCAGTGTAAAATAGCTTCCTATCCACTTGCGATCTCCACCTGACACCTCAGCTCTGGCTGCCAGCAAGGCTGGGGTGCTGAGCTGTGTACCAGAACGTATTCCTGTGGGGGCAGGTGGGAGATCGAGGGGTCATCAAGTCTGATTTCAGAAATTATCCTCTGTTCCTTTTAAAGCAAACTAAATCAATAGGTTCAGCCATCATTTTGGGCTTGTCCATCCGAGACTCGAGTGGTTCTCCAATGAGCAGGGTGTATTTACCATTCGGCAAAGAAGACAGTTTCACGTCTGTCGAACTTTGTTGAGGTTCAGTAGAGAGAAGCTTAATTAGGAGCAGTAGCAGGTCACTTTACTTTGATCAAGAGCAAGTCTTACAGAAATACTTCACTGGTTTCAGTGGGACAACTTGCTCCAATGAGGTGAAAAGGATTTGGCCCTGGAATTGTAAAACAGACTTAGATTTACAGCCACCTCTGTATTTGCTTTCTGCCTTAATGAAAGCTAAATGATACTTTAATGAGATCACAGCGGGGCAGGTCCAGAGGGACTGGTATGTAGACAGTCAGCACACTTTATTCATAAGGTTACTTGCCTTCAGATATCCAAGTATCCACCATACATTATGCAATGAATCTTGGCTCCACATGCATTTCCATAAGAGATACTCTCAGTTTTCAAAATCCAGGAGGGAAAACAACTTCCACCTTCCAACAACAACTATCCATCCTATGCCCCCCTTGTTGTAAAAGGACCAGTGTAATAACCTAATTTGAGATGCTTATTTTATGGGGCCAGAGAATAATGCAATAGGCAAACCTAAGCTATTACATGGGAAGGTCGGGCATTTTCAGTGAAACATGAAGCAAGCAGAGGCCTGCCTGAGGACAGGGCAGACTGTGAAAACTTGGAGTGGCACATGGAAACTGAAATGCAGCTGGATTGTGCGCTCATCATGCACTGACACAGGTCAATTTGCTAAGGATCTCTTTTGGAGCATCTCATAACAGATAACATAGCTGAAAATCAGACAGTGCCAGAAACAAGGCGTTTGGAAGCCATCTGCCTCAGCACAGTGATGATGCAGTATAAAAAGCTGTCCTACTGCAAAATAACTGCTTCTACCGAGCTTGTCATTGCTATGTGCTGTTCTTCAGGTCCTGCCACAAAAAGGCAGATTTGCTATCTCAGCTTCACATCTTCTCCGACAAGACGATACCAGCCCGAAATGTGTCAGGAAAGCAAACTCCACCTATATTCCTCCTCTGCCCTGACGTGTGCTTCCAGGGTTCGTTTTCTCAGGGTACAAGTGAATTGACAAGATACGATCTGTGAATCAGCAGAAAAAAAAGGTCTAAAAGATCAATAACCAACTAGGTTTGAGGCCAAGCATTGGCACAGCGTGCTGGTTTGGAGGTTAACCACTGTAGTCTCTTTTTCCTCTATCAAGCTGTGCCAGTGCAAGTTCTTGCAAGTTCTCTCTATCTGAAATAGCAAACATTTTATAGAAACAGAGTCACCCACCTTGGGTTATGGAAACCTCTTCAGTTCTGTCTGACATCTATCCCTAAGTATTAATTTCCTCTGCCTTTGTATTTGGATATTTTCTTTAGATCTTCCATTCCATGTCAAGCACAATGCTCAGATTCTCCTGAAAACACCTTCTCTCTTTCCAGTCCCTTAAAAATATCAAGTTCACCACAACTGGTTACTTTCAATACTTCACAAAGAAAGCTCTTTCTCTGCCTACTCATTTTCCCATCAGCTACCTCTTCCTTTCCACTATGCTACTGGCTTCAAACCTGTAATTTGCTATCATGCACTTCTTATTGGGAAGTGCTTTCTGACACAACTGTGTGAAATACTTTGCTTGTAGCTACAATAATACTTTTTTCTTTTCCTAATGAATCTTTTTCAACCCTTCCAGTCTAAAACAGAAATTGATTTCTCATTTCAGAAGATTTTTTTGTTAGTCAAAGAAAATTTTTGAAATTAAAAATGCCCATTTAAAAACTGTTGCAGTCAGTAGAAAA
>JAVJGG010000230.1:0-14023 GCA_035590195.1 Aviceda cuculoides
TGATTTTGTTTTTGTCACCAAGCTGAGTCTGTTTTTCACCCATGACCGTAAGTGGTGAGTGATCCCTCCCTGTCCTTGTCTCAACCCTTGAGCTTTCCTTTATATTTTCTCCTCCCCATCCCACCACAGAGGGAGAGGAGTGGGCAAGCGGCCTCACGGTGCTTTGTTGCCAGCTGGGCTTAAACCATGACAGTCAGGATAAGGGTGTAATGTGCAGCAGTGATGGGCCGAATCTAGCTGCATGTAATGTTGTATGAACCATCTTCCTAATGGTAGTGCTCCCGCCAGCAGTGCCCTTTTAAAGCACCCTGAACGAAACCTGGGTAGGTTGAATGACAGCAGCCTATCCTGTCTAGTAACAGCTCCTTCTAATGTCACAGCAGAAAGGTCTTCCTAATATGGGGAAACTCGGAGCTGAACTGGATTAATCGTATGAATGCCCCGATGTGTCTCCTTCATAACTTGCATAAGGTTTAGCTTGCAACAAACCTTGTATGAACGCAGCTGTCCAGATGAATGCCTCCTAGAAGGACTTCTCTAGCTTACTATATTAATGCCAGTATCTCAATATTTGTGTCCATCCCACTAATGGAACAGAGGCGTGCGATCCCTGGTGCCCTTTCCGTCCATGAGGTCCGTCCTTGTTCACCCATGCTTCAGGACAGATTGCGTATGGTGTTGCTTCTTACGTGCTGCCAGCCAGGAGTTCCAAGGGACTCAATTAAATGGTGATTTATATAAAAGTGCATAAAGATCTCTTCAGAGTGCAGACAGCTCCTTAGCAAGTTTGTTTTCAATTAGCAGCCGTTTAATAAAGTTTTTCTCATTGACAAATCCCCTTTTTGCTTAACCCACTCCTCCATGAAATTGTACGACCCACTTCAACCCATTTAGTCCTTGATCTATTACAGGCACTTCTAGCACTTTCTGCAAATAATTAATCCAATTTGGATTAGAGGGATTATAGATGGTTTTAGTCCTCACTTGATAACCCTTCATTCTTACTCTGTACTTTCAATTTTACCCAGTATTATGAGATGCAGGAGGCAAATCAGGAATGTCTCATTGTAAATGCTCGTATATCATGATGTAGTATGAGAATTGCTGCTCTTGTTGCAGAATCGGGGACAGTGAGAAGTTCTGCTTCTTGTGTGAATGGGCTGACAGTTATTACAAAAAATTGTGCACACCAAAGGAGCAAATGCTTGAATTTTATGTTCAGAAGCTCCAGCATAAAAAAAAAAAAAAAAGAAAAAGGAAAAAAAGAAGAGACGTGTGAACTTTAAGGAAAGCTTTATGGGTCACGTTATCAAAAGTTACATTTTGGAACAGCTGAATGGATGCTTCAAAGCTCTGATCCCAAATATGCACTTTAACTCTGAACTACTGCTTCTCTTAAATCACAGCCTATTTAATAACATGTGTGTAACTTCCTTCTCCTGCCTCCCAGGACCTGGATAACTCGCGCAAACATCCATACCGCTGATGAACTGTGCAAGAGGAGCGTTCGCTATTTGCGTTTCGCTTTCACTCCACCTGCCTCAGGAGTTAACTGGTCCCCATTGCCTCCCACCCAGTGATTCTCATCAGCACGTACTGGCGTCCCCGGCCTGCCTTGCGGCAGCAGCTGTGATGCAGTGGGCGGTGTGAGGAACAGAGTCCGTGGGGATTTCGGCAAAAGGGAGCAGCGCGGATGAGAGGGAGCACCAGCGGGACTCACTCCGGTAGCTGGGCTCCCTGGGGATGTTCCCTGACTTTCCAATAGCCGCATAAACGGAGAAGCAGCAAAGAGGTGAGTGAGTAAGGTTTTCCACTGCCCTGCCCTTCCTTCTCCGTAGCTGAACTCAGGTGACTATCTTTCTCATGTATTTGCCAGGGAATTTCGTATGACAGTAACTTTGGATCTCACAGCCCACAAAAACTAAATTACAAATTAGTAATTTGCAGCACTCCTAAGCAAACCATGGTCCAAGAATGGTTTATTCATATTTTTGAGAAAGACCTATCTTTGAGAAAGTGCTATATCAGGTGGTCTGATCTAGGAACCAGATGATACCACAGAAGGTGTCACTCATAAATAGCCTTATTCTTGCAAATACACTGGAGTGAGGTGGGTAAAACACAGTCCTGTCTGCATTCCTGCACACATCTGGAGTGCAGTTTTGGAAATATGCTCCTGCATTACCAAGCTGAGAATGACAGAAAATTGTCCAAGGAAATAAAACCATAAAACCACTGGAAATTGGATTGACACGCTGGAGTTAAACTTGGTAAATTTATTTTATTTTTCATTTCTGGAGAATTGAAGCTCTGCTCTAAATCAATTAGAACATGCCCCAGGCAAATCTGAAGGTTGATTAATGAAGGACCAGCTTCATCTGCTTGGATTGCTGTTGTTGATTGGAAATGGCTGGGAAGTTTGTTTCCAGAGCAGGAGCAGGCCAAATGTATTGCTGTGGCTTCATTGTTACCTTTTCCTGACAAATGGAAGTGAGTCATCCTGGATGTCATTTCTATTCCAGTGGTGAAGCTGTGAAGGTTTGCACTGCATAAGCACACACACAAACAAGTGAAGCTTCTGCCTGCGCCGAACATCCATCTATTGCTCCACAAGCTTTGAAAAAATTACACGCTTGTATGGCTGTTTTTCCATTCACACTTAGCATGGGTGCTGTGCAGATCGGACATCTTGCATCACTGGTGACACAGGCATTAAAAAGCACAGAAAACTTGCACGTTCTTGTCCAAACAGTTCTGTTTCCTCTTCTGAAAGTGTTGCTATTGATTGCTTTACCTCCTTCATTTATTCAGTATAATCCATATCGATAAGCCAGTTTTAAACCTGTCGATTACCGAATGCTAACAGGGGCACTGCAGTGTGATCCGAGTGTGGTTTCCCAGGGTATAAATCAACCTGATGGCAGGACCTTCCGCAATTCCAGGATGGTGGAAATGAGACCTGTCAGCTAGCAGGTGGGTCACTGAAGGGAGTCCCCTTCCGTGCTTGCTGCTGCCTTGGCCTGGCACAACAAAACTTTTAAGAGTGACGTTACCATTGTGGAGGAGTCGCCAAAGACCCGTTACCTTACTTGTCCCTTCACAGCCCAGCATATTTTATTCCTACATTTACTCTGAGCTCTACATGGCCATAAATCATGCAGTACATTTGGAGTACCATATTGCTGTAGTCCCTCATGAATTAATTTGTACTGGCATCCCTACCACATTCAAAACATTATTAAACTCTACTTCAGCAGAATCTGTGATGTCAGGATAGCCAACACCAGATCTACCTTAGCAAATTGTCCTCATCACGGAGTCGAGTCACATCCAGTGCTAGAAATTAAAACACTCCAAGGCTTGATTGTCTGTGTACCCAATTAACAAAAACGTAATGCCTTCAAATGTGTCAGTGGCAAATAATCACAGGCATCACTCTGCCACACCAAGTTGCAAGGCTCCCCCAGAAGAGAACTTTTCATGAAATGTTTCCTGTCTACTTTTTGCAGTTTCCAGAGAGCTTGATTCCTATCAACAGGCTTTAACTTGACCAAAAAGGAGTGTACTTGCCCATGGATCCTGCGGGGTGTCTGCAGAATAACACCTTTGCAAATGACTAGGTTTGGCTGAAAATCAGAAGGGTTGAAGGGATGCTCAAAGGAAAGCTGTAATTTTAATTTTTTTAGCCACGAGAAAACAAAGTATTCAGCCTGAGAAAAGGACGGACAATATTTTTATGTAAGACAAAACAGTTAAGTTGCAACTAATTTAAAAAAAAAGGTTTAAAGAGTTAACCACCTTAACCCATACCTATCCCTAGAATCACAGACAAAAAGAACTTCTTATTTTGCTGTGGTTCTAGTAGAATATTCTTCTTACACATTTTTCCGGTGGGAAATGGCTTTGCAACCAATAGCAAAATCAGAAGTGTGTTTCATTTTCTTCCATTTGCTTTTCCTTTCTTCTGCCTTTAAGAACTTATCTTCTCCAGGGGTAAGGGGGGAGGGGAGCAGAGTAAAAATCCCTCCGTTTTCAAGCAGCTGAACCAATATTTTAAATGACACGTACAGAAAACACGTTTCTGATGAATACTAATATGTCAATAAATTCA
This sequence comes from Aviceda cuculoides, assembly GCA_035590195.1. NCBI lineage: Eukaryota > Metazoa > Chordata > Aves > Accipitriformes > Accipitridae > Aviceda > Aviceda cuculoides. The sequence continues at coordinate 4,112 of JAVJGG010000230.1, forward strand.
GTCCAGCAAAACTGAGAAAACTGGAGCTGTTTTCATAGTAATCTTTGTACTTTTTGCTTTTCCTTTTTCAGCTTACAGCCTTCTGCCAGGGCCTGGCTGACAGGAACAAGAGCTGGGAGCAATTTTTAGGGCGCTGCGGTATGAGCCCCCACCCGAAGACCTGGCCAGAGGTGACAGAACAGTCTGACGCTCAGGTGGGCCGTGTGGGGACTGGGTGGTGGTTGTCAGCCGGAGCCGCACGGAGGGGAGCAAGGGCGGATGACGGGAAGACGAGCAGGGCTTTCGTACAAGAACCGAACACCCCTCCCTGCTGGAATATGGCGCTTTGGAAGCGGGGATCGAGCAGGACCTCGGGAGGAGGAGATGCCTCTCCTGCGCTGGCAGCCACCAGACCTGCCGAGGACGCGATGGGGTGGGGGGACGCGGGGAGCGCCCGACCTCCCCAGGTGAACAGCAGTGACCCAGGGGCAGCGGGGGACCGGGGTGCAGGCTGCACCCACCGCCCAAGGCGGCAGAAGCAGCAGCTCTTCTAGGGTCCTACAACCCGCCTGGAGCGGGTGTGGACACCTGGAAATGGGTGCTGGAGGCAAGCCTGAAAGGGCGCAGTGGCAGGAGACAAATCTATTTCTAGCCGCTTTTTACTCTTATTCTGCCTCGTGTTGTCTCTGCTTTAAGACACCTTTTCCAGTTTCTATCCCGATGAAACCTGTCTTTTTTCTAAACTCCCTCACACCTTTTTAGGGGGTGTCTTTGATAGGAAAAGGTGAAGCAGAAACTTTCCCCACACAAGAAAAAAAACAGCGTGTGTAATCTGGATGTGTTTCAGGACTTTCCTTCACCTTCTGCACCCCAGAAAAGCCTTCTTGCTGGGGAATCCCTCCCCATCAAGCTCTATGATGGTGCTGCTTCCACACCAGCGGAAATGTGGGGCAGAAAAGTGCTTTTGGCAGACCATAATCTGAAGTCTTCTGACCAGTAGATCGTATTTTCTGCCTCCCAAAAGAGGAGCAGCTTCTGAATTTTTTGCAGGAGACATAAGTAGATCTGCTGGGAATGAGATAACCCAGATGGCCCATTTTTTATCCTGGTGTGACTGCTCCCATGCAAGGTATCTTTCCTTGTCTGTATGTCTCAGAGCCTGCCAATTCCTGTCTGCAGGGCACTTCGCTTTACATCAGTCACCACATCAGAATATCCTGTCCTTATTCCTTACCCTGTCAATCACCAGCTACTGCCCCTGGAGGTCTAAGCTGAGAGGTTGGGTATTTCTGGTGAAAACCGTGTCAGACATCAGCCCAGAACTGAATCTGGCAATGCCTAATGGGCTGTGTCTTCTCTGCCCTAGTTTTCTATCACTTTCAAAAGAAGGAAGAGTTGATGAGGAAGTGCAGGGTTGTTTCTGGCTGGCTCAGAAGAAACATTTCCTTTCCTATGTCTTTCTTTTACTGAAAGATGGAAGAGGGAAAGAAGAGAGCCCATTAGTCCTTCTTGCTCCCAGCCCCGGGATAGTCCCTGTGGACGTCCCCAACCTTTACACTTTGATGCTGCAGCCACGCACTTGCTGCAGCCCGACACCCTCCAGCTCCATGGCGTGCTGGTGCGGCCATCCCATTACTCCTGCACACCACGTGGGACTGCTCTTCCACACTCAAATCCCTCCGACGCAACCGTGCCACCCCGCTCTCACAACTCTACGTCTGCTCTTATGTGCATCCGAACTGGTGCTGCACTGGTCTGTCCCCATCGAACGACACCTGAGCCGTCCCTGCGACTCCCTGCGTGACGGCTCCGGTAGATGTATGCCTGCATCGTCCGTGCCCCTGCATCTCCCCACACCGACCGCTGATGTTTGCACAGTGCAAGACTCGATTTGCCAGTATGACACTATGTTTGTCAAGGCAAGAAACCAGAAGATAAAGACTTCCCAGCAACAGCTTGGGATTTTTCTGAGGTTACTTCTGGAGCAAGTTTTTGCTCCCTCCCTCCTTGCAACATCCAGTCAATATTTGAGTTGTTAATAAAAACCTATTTTCTTTTCAGCTTCCCTGACTCTGCTCCACTCAAGAACAACATGTGCCTTGTGTTTCCTAGCTTTGCTTATCAGATCTCCAGCCAAAATGAATGGCCAAATCTCTTGCAAACAGAGAAATTAAATGAAAACAACACCAGTGCCAAGTTCTTTGCAAACAGAGAAGTGAAATGAAAAATGCCAGTCGCTGTAGGTTCACCCAGCACATTGAATTATTATCTGTCATGGCCTGTTCTTACATTTGTCCTTTCCCTGTGGTTGATAAATAAGACTTCCCACAAGTTCTGAAGCTGTATCAGGAGTTGCGTAGCAGATAATGTTAATAAATCTTAGGGGCTATCTCTCTGACTTGCCTGGCAGCCTAATAGCTCAAAAGTCTTGCGGTTTCTAATGTCTTGCTTTTTTTAAACGTGTAACTTTGAAATCTTTCTTCCTTTGACCACAGGCCCAAAGGCCGGGTTGATACGGACATGACTGCAAGTCCTGATTTTTAAGGCAAGACCTCTGGGCTGATGCACCATAATTTTTTGCCCAGAGTTTGTGCCTTCATCTGGATTGTAGGTGCTATTCCAGTGTTGGCACAATTTGGAAGCAGGGTGCTTCGTGGCCTGTGCAGCCCCAGGGTTTGGTACAGCTCAGTGCAGCAGGCAAAGGGCAATTCTCTTTATCAGCAGATGGACTCGCTGCTGCCAAGAAACAAGAATCCTGTCTCTCATGAAGGCCAGGCCTTGGAGCCACCATCTCTGGCTTGCTCCACTCTGCCCTCCTGCCTCCTTTGCAAGCGGCAGAGAGATGGGCTCCTCCAGCCAGGGGCAAAGGGTGAGCTGCGTGAATTGCCTTGCAGAGATGTCCGTCTCCCTGTTGAAGGGGCCTGAGGGTGGTGAAATAAGACTTGGACATCTAGACACTCGAGATGAAGTCCAGACATGGGACAAAAAAAAAAAAAAAAGACGAAAATACAATCCTAGGTCATGCTTAACAAGATTCTTCCTAGGCCACTTGGAGTTTTTTGCTCGGAAGCAGACCCCTGTGAGACAGGGCTTAGGTGCCCAGGTGCTGGAGGTGAAGAGCATCTTTCTTTCTTCAGTAGTTTCCAGTCGATCAGCTCCTCAGTTCACCTGTCATTTTCTCATTGCAGCTTGGCTGCTGCTCACTCTGCGCAGTTTCCACAGGAGAGGACTTTAGCTGAAAACTCACCAGTTCCTCCTCCATCACTCCTCATGGAGCAACACCTTCCAGCTGTCTCACAGGCTGCAACAGGGTCTGTTTCTACCTTCTTCTTGTCTGCTGGGCACCCATCTGCAGAATACTGCCTTACATTTAGTGTGCGTGCTGCCGGGTCCCTTCTGTGTTATGTTTCTAACGTCCCAGTGTTGCCCTGTGAGCACTGGCCACCAATGCCTTCCTGCTCAAAGCTGGGTGAAAGACCTCTTGAGCAGCAGCGCATCATGTTTTGTGGCTTCTTGGTGGAAAAACTACTTTATGCACAGATTCAGTTTTTAGAAATGTGCTTGAAATAATTCATATTTTTCCCATCTGCTGGTGTTGTGGGAATTGTATCCCAGCTGGTTCTGCAGCTCAGTGGGTAATGGACTAGTCATCAGCTTAATAGCAAAGCTGAGAAATGCATGGTTGGCAGATGCGTTCTGAAGACGATCTCTGAGTCTGCTGAACTCCCTTGGAAAATCTCTTCCAACAGAAACCCAGATGCCTATACCGCTGCTGGTGTGGCTGTGTCATCTGGAAACTAAGTGGCATCAAATAGGATGGGCATTTTTGTTCTTTTGTAATGCTTTTTGCAATACCTACTGTGGCCTCAGATGTCCGCAGAGAGAGTTTGTCTGTGACTGCCTCCTGTGCTTTGACAGTCTGTGCCTTTGTCACAGTCCTGCACTGGAGGACACTGGAGGTCACCCAGGCAAACCACTCCTTTCTTGCCGTAGTCTGATTTGTTTCCTAGGGCAGTTCAGCTGTCTGTGCAATCAGGCATATTTACCTGGAGATAGATTTGCTTCTCCAAACCACCTTTACCTTAAAGGTGAAATTACATGCCCGACAAATGTCTTGTCTTTAAATAGGGAAACTTTTCCGCTTCCAATGTTACATGTGGATGCCAGAGTTTTGCAGTCCCCTATTTCGGCTTTTTTGTTTTGAATTGAAAATGGTATCCATCTCCTGTCTCCTCCTGGCTGGAGCTACATTGTTCATCAGACATATTTATTAGCTTGTCTAGTGGCTTTGCTATTATTTCTGACGGAGTTTCTCACTTCCTCTAGTTTTTGTTCCTTGACAAAATAACAAAAGCCTTACTTTTGCTGTCTCGTTTTTATCCCTTCTCAGCTTCTCCTTATCACACTCTTCTCTTGTTTCTATTATCAACACGCTACAGCAAGGTCTTCTGTCTGCAAATCCAGTATTTGTGCTCTGAGTCTGTCTGTACAGCATGTCTGGGGTCTTTCTAGGTGTGGCTTCATTTTCCTCTCGTTTCTTGAAGCTGGTCTCGCTAGACTCTGGTGCCCATGTTCATGTGCTGCTGCTTGCTAAGTGTATGAATGGACTCCATATTTTAAATACTGAATCTGTGCATTAAGTACTTCTGAAAACAGTCCAGTTCAGTTAGCAGCCCAGCTCTGGGTAAAACTCTATCCTTAGAGATATCCTCTATCCATTAATTGCTGTTTTCCTTTGTCCACGGTTTTTTTTTTAAGCTTGCTGCAGTGGGGATTACTGTGAGCAGGGAAGAAAACTGCCAGACTCTACCTGGTAATCTCCAGATTGTAGGTAACCGTCCACTGAGTGCCGGGAGCAGCCCCAAGGAACAGGACAGGCTGAGGAACCGGGCTGTCTTTGCCCATGTGTCAGGCAGCCTGTGCAGCTGCAGTCTCGGTGTCATTTCTTGACTCCGCACTGCAAGCTGAATGTCTTCGGCTGGGCTGGAGGTGGCACCAGTTGCCATCTTGTGTCTGGTTCAATATAGCAAGACACACATGCTCATGCACGCACACGTTCGCATTTATAACCAAAATGTTCAGGTTCCAGACTCATTTGGTGGTATTTTCCCTTGTTCTAAAGGGAGGGAGACAATCACATCTTGCTGCTTTTTTTTTTTTTTTTATGGGAAACTTGACACAGTTTTGCCCCTAAAATAGTGTGTTCTGTATTCCCACATACATCAAGTGTAGCTGATGGAGAAGTCTGGAAGAGCTGGAGATCCCTATTCTTTAATTAAATAGTCTTATCAATAGGCACATAGGAATACATTGAGTATTCCTGTGGTATATGTAGTAACCTCCCCTCGGAGGCAGCAGTGGTGTTCCTGCTCTCCTGATTCACGGCAGCTGATTCTGAAACCACCAGATTAGTGTGAATGGTGACACATCCAGCCAGCCACAGGGGCACATCTACCATGGGAAACAACCCATCCTCCGTCCCATTGGTCAGGGACTGGGGGGGCTGGTGATAAATGGGAACTCCCCAGTGAGGGGGATCGAAAGCCTCCTGGCTTTGCAGTGTCTGCATGGGCTCACGTAGGGGAATGGTTTTGCCCCTGTTTGGGCACTAAAGTTAGATAGCTCTGTCCACAAAACTCATTTGGTTTCCTGTACGCAAAAGCAGAAGGTGTTTTATACCATTCTCAGCCAGCTCACACAAACTCCTGCCTGGAGGAGCCTGTTTTCTTTTATGGACTCTAAATAGAGCCTCAGGCAACTGGTTCAGACACGCTGTCTTGTTGTTAAGTCCATGAATGTGGCGGGCGTGAGTCCTCCCAGGATCTTTTCTGCATCCTTCACACCCTGTCATGATCTCAGTGTGCTCCTTGTCCCAGAGATGGCAGTCAGCTACCAGTCTTGTTTCTGCTTGTTTCTGCGAGTGAGCGTGGGGATGGATGCTCCTTTCTGATCTGCCTTCCATGCACATACTTCTTGGGCATCACAGTGCAGTGGCATTTTGTAATAATCAAAACCACGCATGTCCTAGATCCATATTACAGCTTCCTAGTGATTTATTCAAGCAGCATAAAGCTTTTATTACTCACATGCTTTGTAACAGAGAGTCGTTTCCATTATTACGGTTTTTCGCTTTGGAGCACGTGAAAACATGTTAAGGACTCAATAGACATTGAGAAAACTAGCCTTTTTCAAAACACTTCAATTTTAAATAAAGATGCATGGCAGCAGACTGGTGCCAGAACAACAAAGATGACAGAGAATAGCAAAACAAGACTGTAAGGCTGCTCACAGTGTGTGTACTTGTAATTAAGTCGCCCTTTGTGGTCACTTTATAATAGTCTCAGAATCCCAGGAGTACTGGAGGAATTTTCAGTTCTCCTTAGCTTGGAGATGGAATGACCAGAGGCACCTGCATCACCTTCATCATCTCTGAAAGGGGAGCTACCCTTGTGCGCTGGGTGGGTGATTGGCCGGGGGCCCAGAGGCTGTCGTTTGGCTTGGGCTGGTGAATCAAATGAGACGGCAACAGGCCATCAAAGGATACTGCCCTTCCTTAGGTTTTCTCGTGAAGGCTTTGGCGCTCAAGCTCAGGGATTTACAGGGTTCTTGTTTTGTAATACCGATGTTAGAATTGTTCTCATATCAAATAAATCATTGTTAAATACAGCCACAGTCCAGGCTGCCATGAAATATTCACCTTTGTTTATTCTGAGTTTCTGACCTTTAATTTGATCAACCTTGGTTTTTTTTCTTTTTTTTCCCCCACGTTTCACTAGTATGTGGTGTCACATGCCTGGGATGCAGGCAAGTTCTCCACATAGCTTGAGCAGAGGGGAGAGGACTCCTTGCATCCTGTATACCTTGCTTCCCCTGGGAATAGGGGCTGAGAGCTGCAGGATTTGCTCCTCTGAGCCTCAAGCAGAGCCTCCGCTTAGCTGCAGGGGCCGGTGGAGAGGAGGCTGCTGCCCTCACGGAGCACTTTGTGGGGCCAAGGCTGCTCTCCGTGGAAGTGGAGGGGTGGGAGAGCCACTGGTTTCACCCCTGGTGTGCTGCAGCGTTTCTCTGAGGAACATCTCAAAGGTCTTGTACCACCTCCTTCTGGAGCACCCGCGGAGCGGAGCTTCACCCTTCGCGTGTCGGCTCTGCTGGCCCTGGCCCCAGGTCGGCCTCATCCCCAGGGAACACGGAGCAGGTGTGAACGTACACCTCGTCTTCCTTTCCTTTCCTCTCCGGTCCTTCTGTTTCTTGCCGGGTGCTTCTCCCCTCCTCCAGCTCCTTGGGATCTTCCTTTTCTCCTTTTAATTTAACCCCAGCGTTTTTAGCGAGCCTCTGTGCACGCAGCAGCTCCTGGACCCAGCAGTCCCTCCGTGCTGGGGAAGGTGTCGACGTTCCCCATCTCTCCTTCCTCTGAACAAGCCCCCCACTTCCCTCCCAGCACTCGGCTTTTCCCCTTTTTCCAAGGGATCCTCCTCAGCAGCCACCTCCGTAGCGGGGACGGGGGAGCATTGCCAAGGCGGCGGTGTGCCCGCGGGCTTTCCCTGCATCCATGGCTCCTGGGGCCGGGGAGAGGAACGGGCACAGCCTGGCTGCAGCCTCCGCTCTTGGAGGACCTCATTAAAGGAAAGTGAAAGATGCTGACAAATACAGCGGGCCCTAAAGCCCACAACAGCCTCCTTGCTTTCAGGTTGTTGCGAAGAAGACAACTTATCCCAGAAGCTGCGAATACCGAGGGGAATGTGTAAATAAACAACCGAGAAAACATCCTTTTCCTGCTTGGCTGAATGTATTTCTGGTGCTGGGTGAGAGGAACAAAGATGTCTTACGGGTGAGGGAGACAGAGCATTTGCTACACAGGAAAGCTCTTGCAAAATAAATTAGGCATGAATATAAAAGAGGTGTAGTACTCCTCTCTGATTCGCTGAGAGGGGGGTAACAGGGACTCTGCAGGAGAAATGTGTATCTCCCTGAGAGGAAGACGGCTCCTGGTCTCTCAAAGGCAGAGCCAAAATCAAGAGCCCTTGCCAGTCTTCCCAGTGCAGTGAGCTGGGGTATTTTGTGCTGCAAACGCGTGCCTGAAAAGGAGGTGCTGGGAGCTGTGGACAGGCTTCGGTTCCTCCAGGGAGCACAGCCAGAGCTGTGGGAACGTGGGTGCTTTGCACGGACAGTTGGCAACACCCCCCCCTCGCATTTGGGAAAGGTGTTTAGGATGAGAAAACAGTGCAGGGAGGCCATTATTAATGACTGCTAATCATTGGGGTTCGTTGGATGAAGCCATATTGGCAGTCTGGCATCTGGTTTTAGGGCAGAATGGGAATAATCAGAGTCAGAAGAAAAGATGAAACAAAGGCATTTGTGGCTGCACTAAGAACAGCGTTTTGTGAGGAAGTGTGTCGGGACCAACTGATTTCTAAACAGCCTGGGAGGGATTTTTTTATCCTGATTGGGCACCACAGGATAAAAAGTTTATTTCCTTTCCATTGGTACCACAGGCACTGAGATAGGTTAATCACAGCTCTAGATGCATGGCTTGATATCACAACAGGGCACATCTGAGGTCATTTCAGTGTCCTGTACACAGGTTCATTCTAGCGTGTAGAAATTGGGCTTTTCTCTAGAATATAGACATTTCCAGGGGACAACTGAGCTCACCGAGTTTAGGAAATGGGGTAAACTTATATCCAGGGATAATGAATTGTGTGAAACAGCCCCACGGCTACTCCACATAATCCGTAATTTGCCTGTAGTCACTTCTCACGATTGGACATACATTTCCCCTTGATCAGGGATTGCTAACAGCGTGCAATGCTTATATGTGTAAGGCCGTGCTCAACTTAAACCATGATGGATGGTGGATATAAAGGTGATGGATGAAGTATGTTAATTATACAATACAGAGAGAAGTGAAAGGGTGCTGGTAAAAAGTAAGTAAAATTACTTTGCAAGCTGATACCAACTTCTGGAGCAGAGGTGGAAAATAAAATAGGGCAAGGCAGGGCTCTCTCCTCAGCAGGACTCTCCTGAAAGCTCGCCCAAGCTACCTCCAGCATGGCTGGGTCGGGGAGAGGAGGGGAGAGCTGCATATTTGCATTTTTATGGCCAGGGCTACAAGATCATTTCTATACATGTGTTCCCTGGGTTAATCCCGCTGACTGTGGAAGCTCAGGTGGGGTAGCTGCTCCGAGCACCTTCTGTGGGGGCAGAACAGGAGCTTCCATTGAAGCTCTTCTGTTCATTAAAATGTAAGCGTACAACATCACTCCGCCAGCCATTTCCAGCAGGTCTTGTACCCAGAAATAACCCGAGGAGCCTGAGAGCCCAGAGAGACCGGCAAGGAGTCCCCTGGGATCCAGTATCCGCTTGCATTGGAGTGCATTGTATTCAGCTCACGTCTGAAATTGTTGTCAAGGTTGCGAGTGCCCCAGTTTCCGTAATCAAAGCCTTCCCGAGATTTGCATCCTGAAACGCAGATGCTGAGAAAAAGCAGATTACATAATAGCCAGCTTTGTTTATTTGCTTAAACTTCAGCTTGTATTACATTCGAGAACAAACAGAAAAACTGTCTTTTTTTTTTCCCCCAAAATAGTCCTGTGCATTCCCTGTTGCAACCCACCTGCCATTCCCATGCAGCGTAGCGGCCCCGAAGGCCGCTGCTCAGGGCAGGGAAGAGGAGCTGGAAGCAGGCTGGCCGCGGTGGGATCTCCCACCCTTGGGCAGAGTCCGCCAGGATTACCCGGGCGGGTGTCAGCAGAGCCTGGCAGCTGGGGCTTTGCCAGGGAACTGCAATTGAGAAGCCCCATGCGAATCCAGGGGGCTCATCCAAAGAATACGTCTACATTTCTCTACCACCTTTTATGCCGGAGGATCCCCTTGGAGCATAGCGTGATGTTTCCATGTACAAAGAGCTTTAATTCCCTACTGCCTTTCCCTGTACGA
>JAVJGG010000231.1:0-13984 GCA_035590195.1 Aviceda cuculoides
CCCTCTCACCACGGGCCGTGGGGGCATCCCCTCCTCCCCCACTCCTCCTCCCCTCCTTCCTCACTGACCTCGGTATCAACAGAGGGGTTCCTCTCACATTCCAATCCCCCGACTCACTGGGGTTCCCCTTCTTAACTCTGTTCTCCCAGAGGCGCTACCGCTGTCACTGAGGGGCTTGGCCTGGGCCAGAGGCGGGTCTGACTTGGAGCCGGGGAAGCTTCCAGCAGCTTCTCACAGGAGCCGGCCCTGTGGCCCCTCACCCACTACCAAAAAACCCTGCCACACAAACCCAAAACGAGTGTCCTCAGCATGACCCAGGAACTGGAAGAGAAATGAGAAGAGGAAGAGGAAGAGAAAGAGAAAGAAGAAGAGAGAGAGAAGAGAAATCTGGGCAGGGACACTAGGGCTGTTTACAAACTTTTGGCTCTATAGAGAGTAGAGTCACTGAAGGAACAGGATTAAACCCAACCTTTCTTAAATTCCCAAAAGCTGAAAGAATAATTTATTGCTCCAACAACAATAGGAGTGCTCACAAGAATTGCCTAGGCGTTTTGCTATGCTGGTGTTTTACAACTTTTGTGTAGACCGCAAAAATACAAATGGCAGACAAGGCCCTCTCTTTGGTCCTTGCAGCAAGAACTTTCTAGTTTTTAGCAAATGTCTTTCTCCACAGAACAGAGGAACAGCCATAAGAGACCAGAATAAAGGACTTCTATCTGTGTGAACACCTGAGCCACTTGGTTAGAAGGTTATGTAGCCTGACCATACTTTCCCAGTGAGTGTTACATTGAGTCTTTGCCGAGGGATGGGTAAGGGATACCTTAATCCCACTCCTACTCCCGCCTCCATTGTTTCATGGATAGGATTTCTGGTGTTCATGTCAGTGGGTGGTGGTAGTGAACAAGTTTTCTGAATGGCTTTGCAGTCTCAGCAGCTTTTTCTAGTGAAAGCAGTGGGGATGTAAGGGGTGCACCAATGGCCGTGATCAACTGTGAGTGAAGCAGGATGGAGAGGATCCAGTAGACCTTATCTGTTTAATTCCCCTTAGATTAAAGTAAGCTTTGGCTTTAGTTGGCCACTTCTGATGCAAGTGCTCTTGTCTTTAGGCAGTTATAACTTAAACGGAAGTCTCCTACTCTGGTTCTGTTTTAAAAAGTTAAAAGCAATTGTTCATAAAAGCTTATTTAGAAACACAGAATCGTAGAAAAACTTGGTTTCAAAGGTGGCTTCTTGGAGGTAAGCTGGTCTAGTGGAATTTTATCACCCTGAGAGAACTTTATCTACCATGAGAGAACTTCTACCACCTGAGGTGACTTTAACCATCCTGAGACCTGCTGCCAGGGTACAAGCAAGCCAGGAGAATTATAGAGGTCACCAGGAACAATATTTTGATACAGATGCTGGACAAGATGACTGCAGTAGGTACTCAGCCAGATCTGCAATACATCAGAGAAGAACTGATCACAGGTGTGACAGTCATCGACAGTCTTTACTGCAAGGATCATGATGTGGCGGACTTAACGATCCTGAGAGAAAGGAGGAAGGCAAATAGCATGCTATATATGTTGAATGTCATGAGAGCAAACTTCAGCTTGCTCAGGGCAGGATAGGATCTGAGATCTAGTGCTCTGCCCATCTCTCAGCTCTTGACTGAGAGACTGGCAGTAATTCAGAGACTTTCACTATGGATGTGCTGGACTCCTGCCAGCAGCTTGGGTTTAGCCTCCAGTACATCCTTCCTGGTCTTTCCTGTGTCTTGGACACCATGACATGTAACACAGCTCATCCTTTGCAGTCCCAAGTAACCTCTCTAAACAGCTCATGACATCTTTCGCCTTTGCCCTGACACACAATTTACTATGCCAGAGGTGTCCTCACATATCTCACAGACCCAAGTGTCTGAGCCTTCTGCCACTACTTGTTTCCTCCTGACCTTTTGGATCTAGCTGAAGGGCAGAGCTCAAAGGGTTGTAGTGAATGTGGCTATACCTGGCTGGCAACCAGTCACCAGCAGTGTTCCTCAGGGCTGAATTCTAGGACCAGTTCTGTTCAATATATTTATCAACGATCTGGATGCAGGAGTTGAATGCACCATTAACAAGTTTGCTGATGATACCAAACTGGGAGGTGCTGTTGACTCTTTTGAGGGACAAGAGGCCTTGCAGAGAGTTCTAGATAGTTTGGAGCATTGGGCAATTATCAATGACATGAAATTTAACAAGTCCAAATGCTGGATTCTGCACCTAGGATGTAATGACACCAGGCACAAGTACAAACTGGGAGAGGAGTGTCTAGAGAGCAGCCCTGCAGAAAGGGATCTGGGGGTGCTGGTCGGCAGCAGGCCCAGTACGAGTCAGCCGTGTGCTGGGGCAGCCAAGAGGGCAAACTGCACCCTGGGGGCATCAAACACAGCGTGACCAGCCGCTCAAAAGAGGGGATTATCCCACTGTATTCAGCATTGGTGCGGCCTCACCCTGAGTGCTGTGTGCAGTTCTGGGCCCCACAATTAAAGAGGCATGTGAAGTGAAGGTCCTTGAATGCATCCAGAGGAGGCAACAAAGCTGGTGGAAGGGCTGGAAGGTATATCCTATGAGGAGTGGCTGCAGACTCTGGGTTTGGCTGATTTGAAGGAAAGGAGGCTGAGGGGTGACCTCATTGCTCTCTACAGCTTCCTGAGGAGGGGAAGTGGAGAGGGAGGTGCTGAACTCTTCTCCCTGGGATCCAGTGATAGGACATGTGGGAATGGTTCAAAGCTGTGCCAGGGGAGGTTTAGACTGGACATTAGGAAGCATTTCTTTACTGAGAGAGTGGTCAAACACTGGAACAGGCTTCCTAGAGAGGTGGTGGATGCCCCAAGCCTGTCAATGTTCAAGAGGCATTTGGAAATGCCTTAACAACAGGCTTTGACTTTTGGTCAGCCCTGAATTGGTCAGGCAGTTGGACTAATGATCATTTTAAGTCCCTTCCAACTGAAATTATTCTATTCTATTCTATTCTATTCTATTCTATTCTATTCTATTCTAATTTCCTCTGCTGCAGGACCTCCCTTGGTGCCTGTCTGCTGGATCTCGGTTCGCAGTATGGGATGGCTCAGGGCACGCCTCCCTCCAGCCAGGGCTCTGCTCTGGACAGAAGTGAAACTCCCATAAGAAGCTATGGCTTGATGAGGACAACTAACTGCATGTTCTCAGTTTAAGGGCCACCATACTGAGTTTTTTTCACCTGGCACAGTCTTTTCTTCACCTCGACAACACCTCTTCTGTTTTACAGGGACTCGGTTTACCAGAACATTCAAATCACTCCAGACATTCCCCTATGCAAGAGTCTGTCCTTTGGTTTTTTCTAGCACACATGCAGAAACAAAGATTTTACCTATTTCAGAAGAAGTCATTTTAGCAGCCTCAGGTAAAGCTTTGGAAAGGCTAGTCAGGAACAGAATTGCCTAGTAGGCACAGGAGATCTTTAGTGTTTATTCTGTAGAGACTCTCTTCAAGTACTGCTGATGTGAGGAAAAACCAGATCATTTGTAACATCAGTATTAGTGGACTTAGCTGTTGTAACCATGTAGCCCTGCAATATGGTATTGTCGTTGCTAGTAACGGGCCATAAGCTTTGTAATGAGTTTGCAAGGCCTCAGGGATGAAGTTTGTCAGGCTTGCTCTGCTTGAACTTTTCTTGACCTGTTTGTATTTTTGTTTGACCAGGTGTCCATGGCTAATTTGTTTTACTTTTCTTTATCTTTGTATGGTACCACCAAGGTTTTACAACTCTTAACACACTGATGCAGTGTAGGTCTCGATGACAGCAGAGGCCTTTAGAAGTGGAGACACAGGATAGGGCATAGAGGTGTAGAGGCATGGGAATGGATAAGAGATGGGACACAGGCATGGCACTGGGGACTTCATGGCTATCAATGGCCTCTAAGCCCTGGTTTTCCCAATCTAAATAATCCATCCACGGAAGCACAATGTGTGATTAGCCTCCAAATTGATGGTTCTGTTTCATATCTCCTTACTAATGGGAGGATTCAGGATGTGCTGCTTCTGTTTTGTCCAGGTGTTATAAAACCACACAACCAACCTGTACCATTTGCAGCTAGCAAGTGGCAGGCTTCTGCTGGAGAGTTCAAATGTTCAATTACCAACATTTCCCACCCCACATACGTACACATAATTATCTGCTACCTGTTAGCAATCATATTTTAAGCTATTTTTTCATCTACCATGGATATGAAGTGATGAAAAGTGGGAGGAAATTTTTGGTTTTGTAAATGGCTGTGAGCAACATCTAGGGCATGCTGTGCTGAAGGATGTAGCAACATAGTTTGAAGGTGAAAATTATCTCCTGAACTCTTTAACAACACTCACTTTGTATGAGCAAGTGATCATTTTTAAGACACTTAATCTTGGCCAGTTTTCAGTGGGTTTTCATACAGATGACAAATTTTTATTCCTGATCACAATCTCAATGTGGGTGTATGTTTTCCAAGGCACTGGACCACTGGAGATCCTGAATTAACCTCTCAAGTTTTGTTGTTCTTATTTTATTGGTTCGCATGGGGTTGAAAAGCAGTATAACCACTTCCAAAGCACTATTGAAATATTTTTGCGAAACATTGCAAGAGTACTTATAAGAAGAAACAAAAATAGTCCAAACAAATTATTTATGGAAAATGCAATCAAATACAAAGAGGCTTTTAAAGATGGGTTCTTGGGGAATTGTCTCTCCAGACAAAAGTATTCTCTCTGCTTGCAAGAGGGAGAGAATATGAAAAACCTGTAAATTACTGCCAACAAGATATATAAATTTGAAAAAATACAAGTTGCTCATTTCACTTCTGTGCCATTACATCTCTTCAATAACAGTTATTTCTTCAGTTTCATGCTTTATTAATTGATTCTTATATTCTGTCTATTAAAGGAAGAATAAAACATTTCATTAGTGTTTCATGCATGAGATCAGCCACGAGTTTACAATTTATGAATCTCCTGTCATTTGGAGAGTTGTTATTTATTATATAGAAGCTGTAGTGGGAGTCCATCAATGAAAGGACTGAAGTAGACATGTCTAGGTCTTCCCTCCATGACGAGCTCCCCAAAGAGGAACAAAATACTTTTCAACTCAAAAGCCAGAAAACTCGTCTTTTTAAACATCGAAAAGTTAACATGACAAAGGAACAGAAAGTAAAAGAATTTATAAAGGCTGACCAGTGATCCAGTGTGTCCTTGCAGACACATTCTTGCTTCCAGACCTGGCCGTGGCCAACTTAAAGACTTTACAACTTGCAAATTGCAGCAAACTTTGCAACATGCTCTCTAGATGGGCAGTTCCCCTCTGTTACTTGCAATATCTATCTGACTGTTCCTTCTTCTTCTCATGAGTCTCTCCAGCCCTCCACATAAGCTAGAACATCTCAGCTCTCTGCTATACTTTCTTGCTTATCACATCCTAGAAACTTTTCCTCCTTCAGCATCATTGCCAAATACTAACATGGGTCTCAACATCTGCTATGGCACAACTATTTTTGGCCAGTAGTAGATTTCATTGTCCCTTGTTTCTCGAGGGCTGATTGGTCTATTGATCCCCAGCTGATCAACAGTCTGATTCTGCATTATTATTGTGCTGAGGAGCTTAGGCTCAGTGCTATTCTAGTGATAGAATATGGCTTATAGGGAGAGCAGTGTGAAATAGTGTATTTTCTCCGATGCTCCAGGTAGACAGATGACAATTGTTTCAGAATGGAAAAGGAAAACCAGAAAAATTATTTGCATATGGACCTTCTCTTTCAATACCCCAAGAACAAGAAAAAGAAAGAAAATTTATATTTGCTTCTGTGCATCTTTCTGACACTTAGGTCATATCTTTGAGACTGCAGTGGATCCTTATTTACAACAAATTTCAGCAAGTGGAAAGAAAACTTACCTGGACATCAGTTGTAGAGAGCTCACGGAATGGGTCTTTTGGCTGTGGTACTGTAGCAGATGTTTTTTTCAAATAAATGCTTCTATAGTGACAAAAAGTGTTGGTGAACAAAAGACTTAGTATGCAAACATATGAACACTCACTATATAATAATGCTCCTGAGGTATTATTTTATTCTTCTAAGACAAAAGTAGTGAAAGGGTAACTAAAAATTACGTATTACATAGCCTGAATACAATGGTATCATTTCATTGTTCAGAATTTGGATGACAATTTATTTTATGACTTATTCAAGAATCATAGGAAGTTGCCTTTTTAAGTATCTGAAAGGGAAATAACCTCAAAACAAGGAAACAATTTCATGTACCACCCATCTACATTGCAGGGTCTGATGGCAGGAAAGTGGCACTGATGTAAGGCCTTGTCCCAGTATTGGAAAGCGTTGTGTTATATGGAACAAGTGGACAAGAAGTTTGGGAATCAGCAATATAGAGCCCACTTGAGGAACATCCAGCAGGCCATGATTCCTGCTATAGTTCAGTGTTGATTTCCCCCCTCCCTGCTCTTCTTTAAAAGGAGGCCAGAAATTTTCTGCTGGGGAAAGAGGTGTTATTTCAACTACAGAATAAAAATTTTGCACAAGAAATAAGGCTTACCCTGTGAAGAGAAAAAGTATTAGAGTTGCTGCCAGCACTGCTATCAGAAATAACATATATGATGAAGTAGATGTAAGTTGTTCTTTTCCTGAAAGACAAGCAATCATCAAAGTGTTGATTAGTATCACAGAAGAGGAATGACTGCACAGCTATGTGCAATCTGCTTTGCATAATAGTGTCAAGCACCAGTATGAAATGGCTTCTTTTTAGCTTAGCATCTCATTGCACTATAACATGTGAAGGAATGGGATGGCTGACAGTATGTGGACTGTCTGTGGTAACTTGAGACCTTACCAAGCATTTTGTGAGGAACTGAGGCCTACTGAGTACTTCAAAATCCAAGGTGGTAGAAAGTAACAGGGGAAAAGAGAAGTTTATAAAGAAATGGAAGAAGGAAAAGAGCTGGCAACAGACCTCAAAAAGGTCTGCTTTATTCACTCTCTCCTTGCAAAAAGCACCCACTGTCACACCAGAATGCTTGGAGACCTTCGTCATATTAAGAGATATGCAATTCTTCACTCCTTTTCATTGTAGCAAATTAATGTGCAAATATCAGTGTGTTTCCATCTGAACGTATGGAGTAATAAATGAGGCAGACAAGTAATAATGGAGGGAAAACTAGGTCAAGGAAGTGATTTTCATTCTTACCAAACTCTACAGGTGTACTCCACTCTCCCCAGTTTGGGCTCACTAAACAACCATTGTCAGTTGCTCTGATTTTGACGCTGTACCTCTTTTCTGTGCTGAAGCTTTCAAATTTGTAGGAGTTTCCTGTGATGTTTCTTTCCTATATACAAAAAAACTAGACTGAGAACTTTTTATTCACTAGATGTACAGATGTTAAGAATGTCAGGTTCATTTAATGATGCAAACAATTACAAAAGAAAATTTTACATATACTTTTGTGAACACACTAGAGTGAAACAACAAATAGAAAATAATCCCTTAATAAATTAGCTTGTTCCATCCTAATTCCTTTTGTTTGAACATTTTTGTTCTTGGCGATGTGAAGATGAAATTTGCAGTATGCTTCCCTGGCTCCTTAGCCTCTGCTAAACAATGGGACTTGAAAAAAAAAGTACACCTAATATTTTTAAATGCCTTCTTTTAAAGACTGAAGTCAAGCTGTTCTTCCACTGAAAGATTTTTCCCCACCACTGGTGCTCTGAAATACTGTACCCTTTACATTTGATTGCAGAACTGAGTATCAAAGAACTAAACAAAAAAAGGCTCAGGTTGCCCACCAATCAACATTTTATGCTTACCTGTACAAAACGAAGTGTCTAAAAAGATACTAGTGAACTTGGACAATGTTTCTTCCATTAAAACTTTTGTCGGTGTAGCTTTTACATTCTTAAACATTTAATTTAACTGCATTATGTCTCCATGTCTCACAAATATTTCCTCAAATATTTCAAAATTTGGTTCTGATGGATATAATACTACTTTCCATATTTATCTAAGTCTTCAAAATACTTGCAGTTACCAAAATGTATAATAACAACCATATACAGTTACAACCTGGAAAACCTGGATATTTTGTTCCAATAACCTGACAGAATATTTCTTTTTCTTCAAAGACATGGATGGCTCTTTCCACTTTAAGTTAAAAAAAAGACACAAAACTTAATAAAACCCCATAATGAACAGATGATACATTACTGCCCCTTACATCTGATTGTAACAGCTGTGGTGCAACCATATTGATTGTCATGCTGCAAACCTACCTTAGGTAAACCTAAACTTCTGCAACACCATGCTGGTGTCAGTAAACAGAGGCAACAGGAAAAGAAGGCAGGGCTGGATACACAAAGGAGGTCCAGGTGGAGATACGTAAGAGCTCTTGCAGCACATCCTAACTTACAGGTGTGCCTTTGTAATAAAGCATGTGTTACTTCTTTGGGCCTAATTTAGTAATATCATAAACCTGACTGAGCAGTAATGATGACTACAAGAAGTAGGAACAAATGCAAAATGGGTTTGTGAAAGACATGATAAAAAGTGATTGATGGGATAGGAGACTGCAGAGGAAAACTGCAGAACAGAAGGTCCTGACCTAACTTCATCAAAAAAACAGCAGTAGGACTGGAAGACTGCACTGGGACCCAAACTACCTTACAGAGGCACATAAAATTGGTTGTATCCACTTTAACAGTAGCTTTGCATTTTTGTAGTGTGTTTAGAGTTCATTTGATGTATCCTATAACTGATCATAATGAAGTCATCAGGTAATATCATCCATCCCCCTACATGTGCTGGAATAGAAATTCACCCTCAGTGTGGGGAATCCCTTGCCCAGTTTCTTTAAGGACCAGCTGTACAGTGGACTGAAAGCATTCCCTCAGTTTGCTGCCCCTATTTGTGAGTGACAGCAGTCCTCAGCTCATGTGCAAGAAAGGTGCTACATATCAAAAAAGAGAGATTAGTTAAGTAGGGAAAGATAACAGGGTATCGATTGTATGGTAGGATGTGTGGAAATACAAACATACAGAACATTATTAAGTCATAAAATTCTTACCTTGTTTTCTATGACAATTTGATATTTGAAACAAGTAGGTTTTTTCACATGACTTGTGCGCGGTGGTTGCCACTGAATTTCACAATGATGAGAAATTTCTGTACAGTTCACAGTGACGTTTAATGGAGGGGTGAGTTTTTCTACAATAATATAATCAGAAATATTATTGATTAATAATCAGCTCTCTTCACCCTGCCTTTTTAAAATATAGGTCAAGCAGATGGTCTAAAAAGATGTAATGCAGCTTTGCCGGAATTATTATATTCACCCCATATTCTGAAGCAGGACTCCCTGATTTAACACTCCAGTTGAGGAGCCTGGAGTATCAGCAGCAGCAGTAGATAAAATTAAAAAACACAAACCATTTGTTAGATTTTACTGAATTCAGCATATAATCTGTGCAGGTTGGGGTTTTTTTTATATACTGTGTTCATATTAAACAGAAGTAATTTCTTTTTTTTTTTTTTTTTTTTTTATTAGCAACATTCTTCCATTTAAAAAAATGAAAGTTTTTGCTCACAGTGTTAAGGTAATTTGTTCTTTTGTATTATGTGGATGAACAGAATTACAAGATAATGGTATAAAACCAACATGTAGATAGTCCTGCTCAGGCATCCTTAGCTAGTTAATCCCAAAAGATGATACCTTTCTTTCAGAGAATAAATATTTGACTGAAATGTTCACAATTCTCTGACCTATGCATTCACTCATTTTTGTTCATTCTTATACTTTTGACTTTTCAGCCATTGAGGCTGGGGAAGAGGAAAAAGAAACCTGTTCTAAGGAGCAATATTTTAAAAATGTATGCTTTTTGGGAGGGTTGATTTCTTCATTCCCTTAATATAAAACTGGAAAGAAATTAAAAACAAAACAAAAAAATCCTTACCAATTCTGTACAGACTAATCATATCTTCATGTGGCTGAATGTTTTGTCCATTTCTAGACCCATTTACCAGGAAATAAGCTTTTTTGTTTTCAATTGTCACATTTTGGAATCTACATCCTGTGTGCCTTCCACAATTATCTCTGATGTAATTCTGGCATTCTGTGAAATCTTCTTTCCTTTACATGACATATTGCATCAGTTAAATATTGGCAATGTCACATGTCAGACCAGAAATCAAAATTCCCTAGATTCAAGCAGACCTACTTACCTTGAGTTCTTCCAGTAGAGAAAATACTGGGTATCTCCTGAAGCACTCCTGCCCACATGCCAAGTGCAGTTCATGAAGGAAACATTAAAAATGACACAGATAAAATTTTCAATGGCTGTCTCGTTCATGCCTGCAAACACAGGAAGAATATCCCATGTCTACTCTGCAGAAAGACGGTGTAACTGCTCAAATCATGCAGATCTCTGCAATCTCATTTAGTAATTTTTAGCCACCTGATTAGTAAATCCAACTGCATTATTGTTTGGGTCTTGCAGTTACATGCTTACTTTAAGATAGCAATGATTTTATTTGTCTGAGCCATGAGGATTATCTACCATTGTTACAGATGCTGGAGATGTGACTAGGATTTAATCAACTCTCTAATCAACTCAGGCAGAGGGGTGTAGTGGAAGCTAATATCACACAGTCACTGTTGTGTCCTTTGTTTAGATCCCCCGTTTATCTAAGGTCCAGTCTACAGTGGAATATAACTCTACAACCATGAGCAAGGCAGGTTCTCTATCCTGTGTTTGTCTTAAGTGCTCTGACCCTTGGTTGACTTATAAAGGACTAAGGATTTAAAATAAGCTCTCCAGCACTTTCTTCTGTGTAACAGCTGGGTGTTTACAACCTAACCCTGAGACTGCTTTCTGAAGTTAGTCCCTGCAGGTGTCACGATTTTGAAGGGAGAATGGCATGGTTTTGGATCTTGAATTGAAAATGGTTGCTAATCTGTTCTGGTGTTTTGGATTCAAGGATAAGGGGAATTTTGTTTGCACTGAACTTGATAGAAGCAGGCCTGATTGTCCATGTCTTTAATGAAAAACCAAGACAAAACTGATGCAGAAGTTGATAGCTTGCTTAAGTTAGAAGACTATTCAGGCTGTGTATTCACATGAGGAATGAATTCCCTATGTTGTTTCTTCCCTATCAAAAGGTGAGATCTCCCACAGGAAGTAATAATCATGCAGCACCTCTGTGTAACTACTGTCATCATGAATTGAAGGACTGGGTCACAGCTTTCTGTGATAGTGGTTCATTGAGCTTAAGCACCACCACTGCTTATTTACGTGTACCTCCCCAGTCAGCCTTAAAGCTCCCTACATGTCTAACGCAGGTTCCCAAACATGGCTCAGAAGCCACCATATTATGAAAACAAGTGACTGCCTCCTGTCCAAGCTTCACTGCAGTCCAAGCTGGAAGCCTCTTCATGTTACCACAGGAATCTGATCACGTAGCTGACAGCACTGATTCCAAAAGAAATTCTGTTATTGAGCAGACCAAAACTTTTAACATCTGTCCTGGTTTCAACTGGAATAGAGTTAATTTTCTTCCTAGTAGCAGGTATAGTACTATGTTTTGGATTTAGGGTGAGAAGAATGTTGATTACACACTGATGTTTTAGTAGTTGCTGAGCAGTGCTTACACTAAGTTGAGGATTTTTCAGCTTCTCATGCTGCCCTGCCAGTGGGGAGGCTGGGGGTGCACAAGAAGCTGGGAGAGGACAGAGCCAGGACAGTTGATCCCAACTGACCCAAGGGATATTCCATACCATACGACATCATGCTCAGCAAATAAACTAGGATGAAAGCTGGCTGGGTGGCTGCTGCTCAGGAACTGGCTGGGCATCAGTCTGTTGGTGGTGAGCAACTGTTTTTCATTTGCACCACTTGTTTTTCTTGGGTTCTATTTCTCTCTCTTTTGTTATTTTCCTTTTCATTACATCTTATTATTATTGTTATTGTTGTTATTTTATTTCAATTATTAAACTGTTCTTATCTCAACCCACAATTTTTCTTACTTTTACCTTTCCAATTCTCTCCCCCCATCTCACCAGGGGGGAAGTGAGCGAGCAGCTATGTGGTGCTTAGTTGGTGGATGGGGTTAAACCATGACAACATCACTGGATGGTTAGGAAGAAAGTATAATGAGAGAGAAAACACTGAGCAAGCCTTTACCTATGTGCTCTCAGCTATCAGCAAGCAGTGACCTACAGACTTCCAAAGTTAAAGGCTACCTCATAGATCACTGTGCTTAGCAGCCCGAGAAAGCCTGATCCCCCGTTAATTTCCTTCATCCCTTTTGAATCCTTTTTTTTTTTTTTGATCTCTACCACAACTCTTGCCAGTAGGAGGAGCAAAGGGAGAATTCAAAAGGTGTATTTTCCTTCTGGCTCCTTTCCTCTTTTCAGCTGTAATGTGAGAAATGGCAATTCTCCAGAAGAGAAGGAGCTCAAACACACTCTTGTACCTAATATTTTTTCATTGCTTGCTCCAGGCAGCTACTGTGCTGTATGAAGCCTTTTGGGACCACTCCACAGAAGGAAGATTCTTTCATTTTCTTTCATCTGAGTGTACTACAAGTGCAGGCACATAATAAAGGTGGCTAGGATCATAGTTTCCAGAGGGAAAGGCTGCTATGTAGGAGATCTGACCTAATATGATGCTGTGTAGCTTAGCTACAAACGGAGCTGGACAAATTAAACTCCATCCCTCAGAACACCTCAGTGGAAGCGTTCACTTCACGCTCATCACACTGGGAGTTAGCATGCACTATGGGAAATGTTGTCAGGGACAGGACTTTGCAAAGGAGTCCCAAAAGTACCAACTGTCTGATGCATAAAACTTTTGAAATAAAAAGGAATTGTTCAAGAGACAATAAATTTGTCAGACTACTCCTGGATTTCTGGAAAACTTCCTCTCTTCCAAGAAAAAAGTTGAAACTGTTTCAAGAGCTTGGTTCAGCGGTATTTCTTTTAGCAGCAGTGTTGGCCTAAGCATTTCCTGTCCTTCCCCATCCTTCGTGGCTCCTTCCTGATTCCATCCTGCCTCCCTGGCTGGTTATTGCCATTCCTTGTGGGGCCTCGTAGTGAGTAGTTCTGAAGAAGTGATCATCACTAAAAATAATAATGCACCTCCCTCCCCAGCAGCAGTTTCTTCTTGGTTTTTTCATCTGTCTCATCATCCCTTACCAGAAACAATGGAACAAGCTTATCTGGGATAACATTATGGGTTAGTGACAAAGATCCAGAGGAGAGCTGTCTAATATATTTCTGCTGCTGCAAGAAATGTTGACCCCTACTTAGTCACTAGAGGCGTCTAAGCTCTCAGTATAGCGTTGCTTATATCCAACCTACAGGTAAGTTTATATATATGTATAACAAACCTCTCCTGAGAGTCCAGTGATTATGGTACTGTACTGAGGTGATGGAGAGCTTTGCTCAGTTCTCTGGTCTGCCACAGATTCACTTTATGACCCAGGGTCAATCAAATCAGTGTACTTTACTTCTTCATTTACAAAATAAATAGAGAAGTTTTCTTCCCATCAAGAAATTGTGAGGTAAGTGCAGCAGTCTGAAGCATGACCACAGGTGCTGTGCAAGTGTCGTGGTTTAACCCCAGCCAGCAACTAAGCACCACGCAGCCCTCACTCACTCACCCCCACCCAATGGGATGGGGGAGGAAATCAGGAAAAGAAGTAAAACTCGTGGGTTGAGATAAGAAAAGATTAATAGAACAGAAAAGAAGAAACCAATAATGATAATGATAACACTAATAAAATGACAACAGTAATAGTAAAAGGATTGGAATATACAAATGATGCGCAGTGCAATTGCTCACCACCCGCCGATTGACACCCAGTTAGTCCCCAAGCAGCGAATAACTCCCCGCCCCCACTCCCCCCAGTTTATGTGACGTCCCATGATATGGAATACCCTGTTGGCCAGTTTGGGT